>JAVKPL010014777.1:0-91578 GCA_032173675.1 Gastrolobium villosum | reverse complement strand
TGGAACCAGACGACAAACGGAGCCTGGTTGCATGCCTTGGTCGTAACCACGATGTCTTCGCGTGGAGGTCATCTGACATCCCCGGGGTTGACCCGAGCTTCTGTTGCCACAAACTTTCTGTATATCCGGGATCAAAGCCAGTAGCCCAAAAGAAGCGAAATCTCAGCTCGGAGCGACGTCAAGTCTTGGAAGATCATGTGAAAGAACTGCTAGAAGCAGGATTCATTCGAGAGATACAATATACGACTTGGTTATCTAATGTGGTTATGGTTAAGAAGCCAAGCGGGAAATGGCGAGTGTGCACGGACTACACAGACCTAAATAAGGTATGTCCTAAGGATGCATACCCAATGCCGAACATTGATCAATTGGTCGACAGCTCGTCTGGGTTCCGGATGCTGTCCTTTATGGACGCGTACTCTGGTTACAACCAAATCCCATTACATCCTGATGACCAGGAAAAAACTGCATTTATCGCTGAGAAAGCAAATTACTGCTATAATGTCATGCCATTCGGGCTGAAAAACTCGGGAGCCACGTATCAGAGGATGATGAATCAGGTTTTCTCGGATCAGCTGGGTAAAAACGTGGAGGTGTACATTGATGACATGATCGTCAAATCAGCCGGCATGGAAACACATATTCAGGACTTGGAACAAACATTTGGTAAATTACGACAGCACCGCATCCGTTTGAATCCAGCAAAGTGTGCTTTTGGAGTTTTTGCAGGAAAATTTCTGGGCTTCATGTTAACACACCGGGGTATAGAAGCCAACCCGGATAAGTGTGGAGCCGTATTGCAGATGACGGCCCCGAAGAGTAAGAAAGAAATACAGCAGTTGACTGGAAGGCTGGCTTCTCTCACCCGCTTCTTACCTCGGTCAGCGGAGACAGCCCTTCCATTCTTTAAACTCCTGCGAAAGGAAGTGCAATACGGGTGGAGTGCAGATTGCGAAGTTGCTTTCCAGGAAATTAAGAGGAGGTTATCTTCTCCTCCCATACTGGCCAAACCCAAAGAACAAGAAACTTTAATCCTCTACTTATCAGTGGGGGAGTTGGCGGTCAGCTCGGTCCTGGTGCGAGAAGACGATGAAGGCCAACAACCGATCTACTTTGTAAGCCGGCTCTTACAGGGAGCCGAACTGCGATACCAGCGGTTGGAAAAGATAGCTTTTGCACTCCTCACTTCAGCCCGCCGACTTCGGGCATACTTCCAGGCCCACAAAATCCTGGTTCGGTCAGATTTCCCAATCCGACAGATATTGCATAAGCCGGACCTAGCAGGCAGGATGATGAGCTGGGCCATAGAATTATCCGCGTTCGACATAACATTTGAGAACCGAAAGGCGATCAAATCACAAGCTTTGGCCGACTTTGTCCGAGAACTAACCTCGGCACCATATATCTCTTCTGATAATTTGGATAAATGGACCATATACGTGGATGGATCCTCCAATTCAAAAGGAAGTGGAGCCGGGGTCATAATAGAAAGTCCGGACGGAGTGGCAGTTGAATATTCCATGAAAATGGATTTCGAGACCTCGAACAATCAGGCGGAATATGAAGCCTTCATAGCCGGCTTGCTTCAGGCTAAAGAGCTTGGAGCTCGGAAGGTCAGAATTTGCAGTGATTCCCAGTTGGTCACTTCACAGGTCGAGGGTAACTACCAGGCAAAGGGACCCCTGTTGGTGAAATATCTGGAACATGTCAAGCAGGTAATGGCACACTTTGAGGAGGTGGAAATCAGCCACATCCCAAGAAACGCAAATAACAGGGCGGACATATTATCCAAGCTCGCCAGTACGAAAGGATGGGGCAATTACAGAACCGTAATAGAACAGAATATTCCCGAGCCGACCTGCATGATGCACATCTCACAGGTAGATGATTGGCGTAGCAGCATAATTGCATACCTTGATGGGGGTGCTTTGCCCGAAGAAAAAGCTGCGGCCAGAAAACTCATCCGGGATGCCGCATCATATACCATACTTGAAGGGCAATTGTATAAAAAGGGGATCTCAACTCCCCTGCTTAAGTGTGTCAACTCAGATAGAGCACAGTACATTCTATCCGAAATACATGAGGGGATTAACGGCCAACACGTCGGTGGGAAAGCCTTGGCTCGGAAGGCACTTCGTGCCGGCTACTTCTGGCCGTCCATGGCAAAAGATGCGAAGGATCACGTACAGCGATGTGACGAATGCCAAAGGCATGGTAAAAACCTCTTGGCCCCACCTGAGGAGCTGAACTTTATCACGGCTCCATGGCCGTTCTACAAGTGGGGAATGGACATTCTGGGTCCGTTTACAGCAGCAGAAGGTCAGCTCAAGTGGTTGATAGTCGCCGTCGATTACTTCACCAAGTGGATCGAGGCTGAGCCAATTGCTTCCATTACCTCGGCCCGAATACAGCGTTTTTTAGAAAGAAACGTAATATGCCGTTTTGGTATCCCGGCTGAAATTGTAACGGACAATGGCACCCAGTTCACTAGCAAAGGGTTTCAAAACCTTATGACTGGGTTCCATATCCGGCACAGATTTGCCTCGGTGGAACACCCTCAGACTAATGGTCAGGCTGAAGCGGCTAACAAGATTATAGTTGAAGGCTTACGCCGACGTATGGAGCAATCTGCTAAAGGTAAGTGGGTAGAGGAGCTCTACTACGTGCTTTGGGGGTATAGAACCACGGTTCAAACCTCGGTGGGCGAATCCCCCTTCAAACTAACATATGGATGTGAGGCCATGATCCCAGTGGAACTAGGGGAACCATCTTGGAGAAGAGTTCAAACTCTCGCACAAACAGAAAAGGATAATAATGATAAGGTGGCGGTTGAGCTCGACCTAATAGAAGAAATCCGAACTATGGCATACTGCAGAAACCATGTGGCCAAGCAACTGGTGGCTAACCGGTTCAATAAAAAAGTGCGACCACGGTCATTTGAAGCAAAGGAGTTAGTCCTACGCGGGGCAGACATAGGGGGGCGAAACGCGTCACAAGGAAAGTTAGCCCCAAGATGGGAAGGACCTTTCAGAGTTAAAAGTAAACTGTCCAAAGGAGCTTACGTGCTAGAAACTTTGAAAGGAAAGCATGTGGCAAGGACATGGAATGCAGATAAGTTGAAAAAGTATTACAGTTAAATTAAATATCTTGCTTGCACAATGCAAAAACGATGTTTTCTTTTATGACTTTGTAATTCAATAAATTCCGCATTTTTATTATTTATAAGTTGTGTGTTCCAACTTTGATAATTTATGCAATGAACATGCATTCCGACGTCTGGGAACCAGCGTTGCAAGAAATTGAACCCGCCGTTGAAAAAAGAAACTCGGTTGAGCGTTCATTTCTGAATTAGAATCCGAGCTTCACGAGCCCATGTTAAATGGGAAGTTCTGAATTCTAAATTCAAATCCGAGTTATGGGAACCCAGCCTGCCGAATAGGCAAGAGCCGAGTGTTCTAACCCGAGGTAAAAAAAAGTCGAACCCGCCAAGTAAAAAACACTCGGTTGAGAGTTCGAATATAAATTGAATCCGCGCTAGATGAACCCGTTGGAAGTTCAAATACGCGAAGTAAAGAACTAGGCCCAGGTGTTTGAACCCGCCTTGCCTAAAGGGCAAGGTTGAGAGTGCTAACCTCGGCCCATTTATGGAAAAAGGGAAATTGTGCTAAGGGGACGCCCTCGCACGCTATCTCACAAAGCAAAGCAGATATAAGCTACAAATTCAAAATCCGAACAGCAAAGCTCGAAACATACGAGACGGATGTTGCACACAAAGAAAATATAAAATAAAGTTATAAAAATTAATTTGGTTCGGTACACAATTAATTCTAAGGGGACCGCCCGGTTCGCACGCTCCGGTTAAAGCAGATATAAGCTACACAATTAATTCTATTCTTGAATTAATGTCACGTCAGACAAAAAAAGTGTTTATACAAATAAAGCCGGAATATCAACGGCGGATTACAAATTATGGGGTATTCCCCCTCAAGTTCGGCTGACAGCCGGAATCCAACGGCCGACCTCCCTCCTCCAAGCCGGGGACGAAACCTTCCCCATCAGCTGCAGTTGGCTCCTCGGCTGAAGAGTGGAAAATTCCGCCGCTGATGTAGCCATAGCAATCCAGCTGATCCAGGTTGAGAGACGCTTCAGGGTTAAAGAATTTAACTTGGTTCACCGCATTGTTGAAGGCGGAACCAACAGCGTTTTCCAGTGCAGTCTGACTCTGATCATAATCAGCCTGCAATTCTTCCTGCTGCGCCCTCAGCTGTTTGAGTTGAGAGGCCATTTCCCCGTGCTCGGCCTCCGCCTTTGACAGCATGGATAGCTTGGCTTTGACAAATCTTATTATGGCATCTTTGCCACTTTCCACACCAAAGCAATCCGAGATAGCCTTCAGGACGGCTTGAGAATTTTTTACCGAAAGACTTAGCTTGGCCGCATCAGACTTCAGAGTTTGATTTTCCTGCCGTAGCTCGGCCAGCTGGCTCTGCATGAGATCCTTCTCGGACACTATTTCGGAGTGCTTCTCGAGCAGGAGGGAGTACGGTTTCATCAGGGAAGCCGCCTTAAAAAGATATTGCTCGGCTTTCTGCAGCTCTTCAGCTTCGGCCTTCGAGGGAGCAGGAGAGCCATAGAAAGAGGGAGGAGCGCGTGTCACGCCGCGAAGCTCGGCAGTGACCCCCATCTCCCATAGGGAACCCCTCCTTAAACCAGCAGGCAGGGGGGAGGGTGGGGCGCTACCCCTCGCAACAGACACCACAGCCCGGGTGGTGCCACCAGTAGCAAAGGGGGTCTCCTCTGGTTCCCCATCCAACCAGTTCTCACCATCATGGGTCAGATCCAATACGGATGTGCCATGCTGGGGCTCAGGGTTGGACGAACCCGCACCTGGGGAAGGGGCAGCAACCTTCGTTTTCTTCGATGGAGGAGGACGGGCTACACCTTTACCCCGTAAAGCCCGGCAGTAATCAGGCACATCATCTGAATTGGGGTTCATTGTTAAACCTGGCAAATAAAAGAAGCAAGGTTACCAGCACAACCAAGGAAATATCAGTCCCGAAAACAAGATGAAAACGACAAGTAAATAAAAAAAAAAATGTTGGAAAGCATACTGGGTTGATCGCTTGCAACATAGGATTTAGCAACCAAGGACGCAGCACTCATATGACCCTGGGTACGGATATGGGTTAGCAAGGTCTTGGCACTGAGCTTTTCCTCGGCAGATAAGGACAGCCTATAGTCAGCCGACTTACGGAGATAATGCTGGTGGGACCAATATAATGGGAATTTTCCCTCATCTTTTTCCCCAACAAACCACGGCTTCTCACCGGCCTCGGCCACGACCTTGAAGTACGCGCCTTTGAAATTTTTGAAGGAGTCGCTATATACAGAGAACAATCTCCTGGAAGGCTTACTGATGCGACCCCGGATGCTGGCCCAACCCTTCAACTTGGGAGGTTCAGAACCGGAGCGCGGGGTATAAATATTGAAAAAATACATAAAAAGGGCAACAGAGCAATTCACGGACAGGGATACGCAGAGTTGCTCGAAGGCAACAATGTATGCCCATCCGTTGGGATGAATTTGAGTGGGAGCTAAAAGAAAATGGTTTAAAAGGCATATTATAAAGGGGGAAAAAGGAAAGCGAATACCGATCTTTGTGATCAAATCTCGGTAAAAAAAGAAAAAGGGAGGCTCTTGCGGGTTATGACCCGAACACACCGGCTCATCTTCCGCTGGGCAGAAAGTGTTAAAACCTACCGGGTTGCCAATGGGCAACCCGGATATTTCCTCTGTGGTCATGGAGGATCTGAAGCTAAGAACCTCCTTTGTCACCCAGGGGAATTGCCGACGTAGATTGATACCCACTGGGGCAGAACCTTCTTCAACCACAGCGACCTCGGCTTCTAGCTCGTGATTGGATGAGGTAGTCTCCACGTTGCATTCTGCAGAAGGGGACTCCATAAGAACCTAGAACAGCAAAATGGGTGGATTAAAACAACAAAAGAAGCAAGTACACGCACCTGAGTTAAATAAACTACAGTGTGAAGAGCTCGAAGAACTATCTGAAGAAGTCATGGGAACTGAAGTTCTAAGTCCGGGATGGTGAGAACAACTGCCTAAGACTAGGTTCGCCATGAAGTCATTACCATTCCCAATAAATTGCGCGCTGAGGTAAACGCAATTGAAGCATGGATTTGGATTCCGAGAAAGGGTAGTCGACAATGGGGGCTGAATAGAGGGCTGATTCAAGGTAGTTTGATCTTGTTGACCAGTGATAAGAAAAGAAGAAGACCTAGGTCTATTATCTAAGGAAAGGTTGGTGCTTGCGGGCATACAGCCCGCGGCACGGTTAGAAGGCAGGGACCGACCTCGCCTAGAAGATCGAGACCGCCCTCGACCACTGGGACGAGATCCCACTGGTGGACAACGTCCGGAGCCAGAAACAAGACGGCGACGCCCAGGCCTAGAAGCCGGCGGCCGACGTCCAAGACTAGAAGAGGCACCGTGGCCTCGAATCACCTCCTCCTCAGCAGCTCTAGCTTCTTCCTCTGCCAAAATTTCGTCACTTCGGCCGAAAACACGAGGACAGGTGGCCCTCCTATACTCATAAGGAATTCCCCCATCCATACTGGGAACTTTTCCAGACAAGAACAACAAATGTAACCAGCGACAGTAAGAAAACCGAACGTAAAGGGGACGAATGCGAATGCAGACTAAATGAGGTAAAGAAAGCAACAACATAGAAATGCAGGC
Organism: Gastrolobium villosum; assembly: GCA_032173675.1. Lineage (NCBI taxonomy): Eukaryota > Viridiplantae > Streptophyta > Magnoliopsida > Fabales > Fabaceae > Gastrolobium > Gastrolobium villosum. The sequence continues at coordinate 84,822 of JAVKPL010014777.1, read as the reverse complement.
AACAAGCAATAATGGAAGGCAAGGAAATAAAGAAAGGTCAAGAAACCCATACCTACAGAGCAAATAATGCCAAATGCCGGACGGAGAAGGTTGATACTTAGCAAGAAAACCTCGAAGCACAACCGAATGTGGCAAATCGCAAATGGATTAAACAGCAGAAGCAGAAAGGTGAAGAAAGGGGGAAAGTGCCAGTAAAATAGGGAAAGGGGAGAAGTCCAAGAGTTATGACCCGCGAAAACGAAAAGGCAGGGGCAAAAGCGTAAAAGCAAAAGCAAAAAGCACCTGACAAGACAAAACGATTGATATCTGTACAGTCACAGTCGCATTAAATGCCAAGGCGGCGCGAAGATAAATCAACGATACGCATAATGATGGCTTGAAACACGTGGAGGATGACCGCAAGATGAAAGACTGGCAAGTAAGTTCATACCGGCTCTACAACCGAGAGGCCTCAGGCCAGACAATCAACGCAACTCGGCATCCTGATAACTCAGCCTACCGAGCTGGGGGGCAACTGTTATGGGCTGGACTCAGGCCCACGCTGCACCTCGGCCCAAAGCCCACGCTGCACCTCGGCCCAGCCAAGCAAACCCTAGAGCCGGGCTATATAAGGCAGGTAAGCAGAGCAGTAAGGTACACATTTTTCTAATCCTAAACACTATAGATCACACACACACCTTGAAGGCATACGCCTAGGTCAGTGTCAGTGATCCACGTTCCTCCCAGATACCTAATCTATAGGTATCTAGAGAGAAACACCCGTATCCAAGATCAATCATCCAACCTACGTTGGACACATCTGCCAACAGGCAGAACAGTAGTGTATATTATATTTAATATTCAATAATTTAACAAAAAAATGAATCTAAATTTATAAAATTCATAAATTTTGCAAAGAAACATAAGATATCTTAAATATTTATATTAAACTCAATAAAATAGTAATCGTAATCCAACGAATCTAATAGTTGGAACTAAAAACTCAAAGCGTGACGCAACCTTTAAACCTTTTTTGAATTTCTATAACGCGTGTTGGAGTGTCGAGGAGTGTCGGAGTGTCTGAGAGTGTCGAATACGACACGCCAGGGTTTTTGAAGTGTCAGTCATAACTTATCACAATTTCTACAGCCAATTTACATATCCAAAACCTGAGAAGTACCCCTTAAACATCCTCAGATTTTGAGGTACTTTATTCCAGGCATGTTAATAGTGTCACATTGTCATTTACTGCAATACCAACCCGCCAACGGCAAGCACTTGATACGATTCCTAAATTAGTAGTTACAACTCCATGTATGTGTTGTTCCAATGATGTATCATCGTACTCTCGACTTGTAGGACAACAAAAATTAACAGAATAACTTGTCTTGGCGTTTGGTGGAAAAGGGAAAAAAGAAAAAGCAAAAAGAAATTTTAATTTTAACATCAATGGCGAACGTTTGCACTTTATTTATTTTTCGAAAGTATTTGGTATATTAATGATGAATATTTTTATTTTTTTTGGTGAAAAAATGATGAATATTTAAATTCTTCTCCAATAACGTAAAATTCACTTTGATTGGAATTGGAGGGAAATTAATAGTCCCCCCCGAGCCTAGGAGTGCGCATCTTAGCAATTTTTATTTTTATCTTTTAATTATTTCGTACCTCACCTTTGTCGTTCTTCTCTCTATAACAAAGAAACGACGACAACGACCACCACCACCGCACGATTGCCAGTGCAACCGTAACCACCGCCATCAAAACGTCGTCGTTTGGAACAAGGCGCAGAGATCCATTGCGCAATTCGATTCAATTCCATTTTCTCGTGCAGTTAGAATCAGATTCACATTTCACCTATCACGCAATTTAGATACCTTCATTTCCTCGAATTGAAGCCGCGTTGCGATTTCTAGGGGGAAAATATTCCCCAATTGTTCCTGCTACAGCTTCAATATTCGGTGCCCTTATTTTGCTCAAGAGAAAGCGTGGATTGTGTTGTTCTATCGTTTCCATGATCGATGCAAGGGTTTCTTCTGCTAAATTGCAGTAGACGCCCGAATCGGATAAGCAATGAGGGTGGCGATTTGGGTTCGTGAGAGGATTAGGGTTTTCAGCGAAGGTTTTAGGGATTTGTAGGGTTTATAATTGAGGGGCTTAGAATGCTTTAGCTGGTGATTTAATTGAAATCAGGGTGGTTTTTTTTTTGGCTGAAACGAGACAAGGGTTGGTCTCGGTTTTCCCTTGGGGGGGTTGATGATGGTAGATTGAGGATGGTGAGGCTTTTAGGATTGAATCGTAGGGAGGCAGATGAACCAAGGGAAATTGTTTCGAGGTCCAATCTGACCAGTGAGTGCAGTGAAAATGGTTGGCTCATCAGGTTCTTTGATTCGTCGTTCTTCTGCGAGTGGATTGCTGTTAGCTACTTGTACAAACATGATCACTCCGGGGTTCGTGATTATTTGTGTAATAGAATGTATACACTTCCCTTGCATGGGATTGAGAGTTATTTGTTCCAAGTTTGTTACATGATGATACACAAGCCCAGCCCGTCTTTGGATAAGTTTGTCATAGATGTGTGTTCTAAGTCGCTTAAGATTGCTTTGAAGGTGCATTGGTTCTTATTGGCGGAGCTTGAGGACTCGGATGATAATGAAGGGATTAGTAGGATTCAGGAGAAGTGCCAGATTGCAGCCACCTTGATGGGTGAGTGGCCAACCCTGATACGGCCTCAAGGTGCACCTTCAAGCCCTGGAGGTAAGAACCAAGTTTTGAATAAGATATTTTCATCAAAACAACGGTTGTTGTCGCTAACATCTTCACCGCCTACTCAGAGGTCTTTGTCATTTACGCCTTCTTCGGGAAACAATTTGCAAGGGGATGGTAGTCTGCAATCTCCTGATGAAAACAAGTTATTTAAGAAATTTATGCCAGGTCCAAAGGTAAGAGATGCTTTGCTTTTTAGGAAGTCAGTAGAGAAAGATGATGATAATTCTGAAAAGGATGGTTTTTTCAAGAGGCTTTTAAGAGATAGCAAAGGTGATGATGAGTTGGGCCAAAAAATTCGAGATGCTTTTCTCTTTCGTAAGTCATCTGAGAAATATGATGAAGACTCTGAAAAGGATAATTTCTTCAAAAGGCTCTTAAGGGATAGCAGAGGAGATGATGAAGACTCTGAAAAGGATGGATTCTTTAAAAGGCTCTTAAGGGACAGTAAAGGTGAGGATGAGGATTTGGCCTCAAGTTCAGAGGGATTTTTTAAGAGATTGTTTCGCGATAGCAAGAATGATTCCGAGGATAAAACACTCACTAAAACAATGGAAGATGAAGAGAAGGAGGGATTTTTCCGAAAGTTTTTGAGAGAGAAATTTGAAGATAAGAAGGATGGGAATGATGAAGGAGATACTGCTAATTCTGAAGAGAAATGTGCGATGCCTTCTGAAGAGGATGAAAAAGAAGGGTTTTTCAGGAAATTCTTTAAGGATAAATTTGAGGACAAGAAAGATACAAATGATAAAGTTGAAGACGCTACTACCAATGTTGAGGAAGAGCCTTCTGATTTTTCTTTGTTCAAAAGACTATTTCGAGGGCACCATGAGGATGGTAAAAGTAGTTCAGCCAATGAAAACAACAATGGTGGCTTGCTTGAAAGTAGTCCAGGTACGGAGAAATTTTTCCGCAAACTGTTTAGAGATCGTGACCGTTCAATTGAAGATTCAGAGCTATTGGTGTCAAAGAAGCAAAAAGAGGTCTGTTGAGTATTTATAACAACTAACATTTAGTTTATTTGTATATTCGTGAAAAGCAAACCAAAAAACTGAGCTGAATCCATATTCAGACATGCCAAATAATTTCATTTTTAATTATACAAACGGCTTAATTGCACTAGGACAAAATGATAAAATGTCCATTTTACAGTTGTAAACTAGAAATATATTTGGGAAAACTGGACCGAATGTGGGTGCAGGTCTCTGCATTTTTATTTATTAAATTAGGCTAGCAGTCAATGTAGTAATGCTAGCTGTGCAATATAGTGCCGAGGACATAAATACCCTCTGCACATTAATCACATTCGTAGTACACTTAGTTCTCAACATTCCTCTCAAGTTGGATCATAGATGTTGATGATGTCCAACTTTTACAAAGGGTAATCAACCCTACTATCGTTAAGTGCCTTCATGAAGATGTCAATTATCTGTTCTCTAGTTAACATATGTCCAATAAACACAACTCATTGCTGTGTTTTTTCTTGAATAAAATAACAATCGACTTTTATGTGTGTTATTCTTTCATGAAAAACTGGCTTCAAGGCAATGTGAAAGGTAGCTCGATTGTCACTCCAAAGTTTCATAGGTAGAGGGCCCTTGTATGTTACCCAATCTCATTGAATAGAAGATGCACCCATAATAACTCACAAGAAGTTTGGCCCATTGCTTGATATTCAAACTTCTTGATCTCACTACCACATTTTGTTTCTTATTTTTCCAAAAATTAACTTTCCTCCAAGGTACATACAAGAACTAGAGGTTGATTTAAGATCTATATGATACTCAGCCAGTCTGCCTCATGATAACCTTATACTCTACTATGCCCATTCTCTTTATAAAGAATTTTATGACTTGGAGCTCTTTTCAAATACCTCAAGATGTGCAAAACCTCATTTGATTGAGAACTTTGAGGAGATGACATGAACTGACTGACTACACCTAACCTACTAGGAAAGAAATTCTAGACATGTCATAGTACGATAGTTAACTATACCAAATAACTTAATGTACATTCTTGTTCAGATAGTAACTCTCCATCATCTGCAGTTAGTTTCACATTTGGAACCATTTGAGTATCACAAAATATCACAAGGTCTAGCTCCAACATGCCAACCTTAGAAAGGAGATTAAGAACTTGATTTCGTTGAGAGAGATAATCTTCTTTTTGCTTCTCCTTACTTCATATCCTAAGAAATACTTTAAAGGGCCTAGGATTTTTTGTTTGAAATCGGTTTGAAAGAAGCTTTTGATTTTTGCAATACCAAATGTGTTGCTTCCCAATTTACTATGTCATCAAGACATCAACATAAACTAACCTTCCTTGGATGGTTGACAAAAGATAGAGTACTCATAGCCAATCTTCTAAACCAAGCATTAGGAGATTGTTTCAATCCATATACGGATTATTTAAGTCGACAAACTTTTTCACATACTCCTAAGCAATAAAGTCAAATTGTTGCTCCATATAGATTTCTTCCTCTAAATCACCATGGAAAAAGGCATTCTTAACATCAAGTTGGTGCAATGACCAACAATGAGATGAACCAAGGAATAAAAGCCAACTGAATCATGAGAGATGTTAGAGATATAAGCTGGTGAGTCGGTGACGAACTTTTCACAGAGATTAGAAATATAACATAAAATGATTAATGCATCTTCACTCAACAACTTAAACTTTTGGGAAATTTGGTTCTTGACATGGTATTAAAGACAATGGTTTAGCTGTGCCAAGTATTTCGAGATGGTGGAGTATTTGGACAGGCCTCCACAGAGGCTAGTGTAACTCCAAACTTGAAGAGACTTCCTTAGAGACTTGGCCTTAAGCGGGAGCATAAGGTTGGGCCTACACTTGAGGGTAGAATATTGAAAATTCAAGTGTGTGATGTGAAGTCCCATATTGGTGAAGAATGGATCAAGTGAGCACTATATAAGTGGAAAGACTCATAAAACTTAATGCATTAAGATTTTGGGTTGACTTGTGGTGTCAACCCCATTTATTGTGGTTTGTTGCTTAGCTTATTGACGGGAAGCATCCCTTGCGAAGGTTTTGGGCACCCGTGTACCACTTATGGTCTAGAGTTTGACCCTTGTTGCCACCATTCTTCTAATTAAAAAAGATGAAAATTTTGACACAAGGGAAGCGGGTTTGTGCATTGTTCACGCTTCAAGCCCAAGGGGTTCTTGCATGAGGGGATGACTTAAAGATATAAACCGGTGACAAAGCTTTAAGCATGGTTTGATATATAATATAAAATCATTTATGTGCCTTCACTCAACAATCTAAGTTTTTTGGAGAGTTGATTCTCGACAAGAGGGAAGGTTTTAGAGTAGTGAATAACCAATAGAGTTCAATGAGTCAATGATAACATTTATCAGAAGCTAATAATCAGGAATCGACCGAGAACCTTTCTTCATGATAATATCATCTACTTGAGGATCTCTGGTCCACTTCATTTGTGAGTACAGCTGCATATCCTCTTGTATCCACAAGTCTTTAGTAGCCACATTTGGACCATTTTGAGTAAGGTGATCTTCCTTACTATGGCCTTCCAAAATCCAAATACATCTCAATCATCTTCTTCCACTGAGGGTAATTCACGCCATCACCACCCAACTTCCTGTCAGTGATTTTTGCATTAGATGGATCAATTCAACCAACACTGTTGTTGAAGAGGCACTATCTGTGATGCTACCATTGGTCCTTGCCACTGGATCAATGAAAACTTTGAAATTGTTGTCAGGCATACTCATAAGCCACAAAATAAGGTAGCCAAAATTAGAGAATTAGAAGCCAAAATAAGGGATCAGCTATACATGGATGCATGACATATTGCTCACATGATAGAGGCTTGAGGAAATGATCCTTATTAGTGATGTATCTGATTATAGTTGTGTGGGTTAGAGTTAGAAGAGTAACATTGGTATTGTGCATTCTGAAGTCTGTTTTCATTCTCTTCATATTTTTGCTGGATTTTAATATTAGATAAAAAGCAATTTGCCAAATATTATGTTATTATGCCTGTGTCGGATTTTATCATGTTACTTTTGCAGAAGCGTCCTGGATCGCCAACGCAGCAAAATGATAAATTAGGAACAAAGCCTCCACTTCCAATTAATCCATCGCAGTTCCGGAAAGGAGCTTACCATGAGTCATTGGATTTTGTGCTGTCATTATGTGAAACATCTTTTGGGTTAGTGGATGTATTTCCAATTGAAGATCGCAAACGTGCTCTGCTTGAGGTTATTACCTTACATTTTTCTTTGATGTTTTCTTTATCTAATCCACATAGTGGAAATATGTAGGTTTTTTCATACATGTTTGAACCTGTTACATTCTAATGCTTCTGACACATATTCTTTGATATTCCTGTGTTTCAAGTCGCTTGCAGAGATCAATTTACATTTAACAGAGGCTCAGAATACTGGAGGTACTTCTTAACTATTAATGAGATTAGTTTAGTGATGTTCAGTAGTGCTCAATCGATTCCACTATTTAAGGTGTTTCAGTGGCAGTAGTGCTGCCTTTAGTGGAAAATATTTCCAGTGCTATGGGAGTACCGGGCATCCTTTACCAAATATGAAAAAAAAAATATAATTACACTATCCGTGGCTTTATGGTTATTTTCTCCCATATCCCTTTTTTTTTCCTTTTTTAGTAAGGGAGTAGGTACTCCCGTAACACAGAAAATGTGCTCCCTTTAGTGGTGAAGAGTCAGATAATGTTTGTTTCTCTTATTTTTTTGGAATATTACCTTGATACATGGTTTGGTTGTCAAGCAGATGGGCAAAGATCTTTTTTGTTGGAGAAAATGGTGAAATTTTCCTTACATCTAACATATGTTTTGTCATTTATCTAGGAATTAATGTTTAGAAACCATCATTATGTGTTTATTAGGGGCCTATTTATTAGAGGAACTGCTGAGAAGTTTTTATATTATGTAAATATGTTGCGGAAATTGTTGCCTATTTTAGTTCTTTACTTTAAAATTGTCACTTCTTGGTGTGCCAATTATGCTACTGTATTCCGTTTGCTTATGGTTTTCATTTATCTTCTTGCTTGTATATGACTCTTGCTTTTCCTATATTCCTAGGAGTTTGTTTTCCATTGGGAAAGGGCATGTACCGTGTGCTTCATATACCTGAAGATGAAGCTGTTCTCTTGAATTCTAGGGAGAAGGCGCCTTACCTGATTTGTGTTGAAGTTTTGAAATGTGAAATGCCAAGGTATTGCTTGGATAATAATCCTCATGCGTTGTGGAAAATAGTGCAGTTAGTAAAATGAGAATCATATTTCTGATATATTCCCCTTCCTGCAAAACATTTGTTATAGTAATTCCAAGGACACATCCAGTTCTCAGAAACTTTCTAAAGGTGGAATTCCTTTGGCGAATGGAGATGCTTTCTTGCAAAAACCACCCCCTTGGGCTTATCCATTATGGTCAGCACAAGAGGCATATCGTAATAGCAATGATAGGATGTCCAGATCAACTGCTCAGGCTATTGACCTGGCAATGACCCATGCATCTGAGGCAAAAGTCAAATTTGTTAGTTTGAATCTTTCTGTGGAAACACAATTACATGGTCTGCTGGAGAAGACTGAAGTGGATCTACATGGTGGTAGTCAGCATCCTGCTTCAAATTGTAGAGAGAGTGTACGAGAAATGGCAAGAGCAGGACATGGCATTGATGTGGAGTGGGTACATGTAGTATTGAAAGCTGATCCTGGGGTTAGAATGGAAGATATTGAGGATCAAGCACCACGACGGCGGAAGGAACATCGCCGTGTTCCAAGTACAGTGGCAATAGAGGAAGTAAAGGTCAGTCTTGGAGTGATGTTTAGGGATATTGAGGCTGCTATTCATATTATTTTGGTCAATGTTACTATTGAGCTTCATTTTTTAAGTTCTCATTTGCTGTCAGGCTTGTAAAGAAGGTTAGCCAAGTTTCTGCTTCAGACTAATTCTCAGATATCTATGGAATGTACTCAAAAATTAGTTCTGATTCCTACTATTCTTGTTTATTGTAATTGAAACCGTTTTACTTTCATTGGCCCGTAAACCAATAATATGCCAATTTGTCAACTTCCGAGCAACTTTATCCTTTTCCTTAGCTTCAAACTTCTAATTTCATTGTAATGACAAATTGATCGTTCATGTCTTTGTTTGGCATTTCTCGGTCATGTTACAATTTAATTTTTGCTAACATTTCAAATTTGCTAGGCTGCGGCAGCAAAAGGGGAGGCACCTCTTGGACTCCCTTTGAAAGGTGCTGGTCAAGATTCATCAGATGCTCCACCAATGGTAAAACATTATTTTGTGATTTTTATTTTAACCTTAGAAATATGCAGGTTGTTATACCTGACATGATTCCTTTGAACAGGCTAATGGAATTACTCCCAAAGCCAGTGATGCCTTGTCTGGTGAACTTTGGGAGGCAAAGAAAGAGAGGATACAAAAGGCTTCTATATATGGGAAATTACCTGGATGGGACTTGCGATCTGTAAGTATATTTATCAATCAAAAGATTTTGCTTTAGATGTCATTCTTTTGGAAATTCAAAGACATGAATTTAAATCATAAATATAAATGGTATGCATAACAGATATAAAGAATGGCACCCAAGTATCTCTTGATCATTCATTTCTTATTACCTAAAGAAAAGTGTTTTGTTTATTTACTGATTTTCTGTTTGATCTTTTTATCCAAGTCAAAAAATATTGTTTGTAATTGTAACAGATTATAATTTCTAGTGGGGTTGAGAATGTTGTGCTGTTACACATCATACTTTTTATTACATATTAAGGTGCAGTGCATTCAATATTTTTCTGAAAAATATTGCTGTCAAAGTATTTTCTTAATGGTTTTTATAATTATACTTGACAATATCAATGGAACAACAATCTGAAAGAATGTTCTCCAGCAGGGCAACTATAAGAAAGGTAGAAAAACTTTTTGGACAAGCTTGCTTTTTGGATAATACATAACGTTTTCGCATTGAAGAATCTAGTTAGGAAAATGGGCTAGCCATGAAAACGTTGTCTTCACGTTGCTATTAATGAAATATTTGCTTCATTCTTTGTGTGCTGTTAGAGATTATGGTGTACCTCTGTATTGGCACATATCATGATGTAATTCACATAATAGAGTCGGGAAATAGTATCTATACTTGGCAGAAAAGACCTTGATTTTTACAATGTGTTGAAAGCTGCACTATCATGTCTGTAAAGAACCAATTCAACCCAAAAGCTTAAGCTAATGGGTGAGGGCTTTTTAATGGTTTATATTATTCTCTAACACGCCTCCTCACACGAGAGCCCACTGGGCTTAAAGGGTGGACAATGCACAGGCCCATCTACCTGTGCTAAGAAAATTCCACAAAAGAAAGTGGGTGGCGGTGAGGATCGAACCCGGGACTCGAGGCTCTGATATCATGTAAAGAACTAATTCAACCCAAAAGCTTAAGCTAGTGGGTGAGATCTTTTTAATAATTTATATTTTTCTCTAACAATGTCTCTCTTTACTTTATCAATATGGTTCTGTAAACTGTAAAATATGGTCAGTTTTTGTCCTAGATGAGTTATTTGATTATTCTGTTTGAGAATGTGTGCTTTAAGGCAACAATTCTTTTGAGCATGATAGCACAATTTCCCCTTTTCACTTAGGTTATTGTAAAGAGTGGGGACGATTGTAGGCAGGAGCATATGGCAGTTCAACTTATTTCACACTTCTTTGGTAGGTGGTCTCTTTCAGACTTTTCCTTTGCCCCTTCCTATTCAGAATTTAACAATTCTTTGTTCCAGATTCCAATGATATTCATTATGCTGCAAATACATATTATTTTTTTATATTATTTTCTCTTTTGGTATTTGATTTCCACAACACCTTTATATTTATTTATGAAATTATGATTATGGTCAAATAAGATATATCCTATATTTCCCTGGATCCTGCACATAGCTGGAGCTTTTTAGCACCAGGCTACCCCTATTTTTAAGACTAATTTTCTTTGAATAAATGTTGGTTTAGAATTTTCCTATGAATGCATAGATTGAGTATGCCCTGAATGACAGAAATCGAGATTTTTCATTGGTTATGCATTCTGCATTAAGAGAAGAGAATGAAAATGTCTTTTGGGATCCATATGATCCTTAATAATTTTAATTTTGTAAAGCGGCTAAGAAGGTTTTACAAACTATTCAGAAAGTTCATTCTCTTTTCATTTTTCTGTTATTTAAAGGGGAAAAACAGGCCATTACAAGTCAGCTAAAGTCCTTTATCTTCTAAGAGCAAATGTTTGATTTTTTTATCTAAGTTCCATTTTTCGGATGTGCACATTGAGATATGCTAAATCTACTTGATTGCAGTTTCCAATGGGGTAGTTGTAAATTAAAGTGGAAGTATGTAAAAGCAAGAATGAAATTATCTAGTGAACAGGTTGGATGCACCCATGAATTGTTGATGAAGCATGATTAGATCTTATTTTCCTATGTTATGATACCAGATTACACCAGGATGCAGCAGACTCTTGTCTGTTTGTGTTGCTTACAGTCATTAGATTTTGATGCCAGATATTTTCCAAGAAGCTGGTCTACCTCTCTGGTTACGCCCTTATGAAGTTTTATGTACTTCTTCTTACACAGCTCTTATTGAAACAATTCCAGATACGGTAATTCTGTGCTTACACATTCCAAATTTATTGAAACATCTACAATTGTATATTTACTAATTATTAAAAATATATATGATTTGTAGGCTTCTCTACATTCTATCAAGAGTAGATATCCCAACATCTCAAGTTTACGTGAATTCTTCATTGCCAAGTATCAAGAAGATTCTCCGAGTTTTAAACTTGCCCAGGTAATGTAGAGATGAGATACTCTGCATTATTATGGACTGACATCGTTCATCTTACAACTTGCAATAAATTCTTGATTGGACATTTTTTCCACAAGCATAATTTGTTTGACATTCTAATTTCATCTTTTCTTAATTAGACCTGTAAAACATTCACGGAAACAAAAGAGCTGAATATAAATTTGTTTGTCTTGGTTGTTTGTTTTCGTATTAGTTTATCTAAGGAGGATATCTTATCTTTCTTCTTTGTGTATTCTTTCTTTGTCACGAACTTGTGATCCACCTTATGATCCATGACCAGCACATAGGCTAAATATTAATATTCAATTCAACCAGACAAGTCTGATGACAGAAAAAGATTTTGAAATACCAACTTTTCATAAAAATGTAGTTTAGCATATTTACAAAAAATATAGTTAAATTGCAGAAAAGTAATAATAAACATAGAAAGAACAAGAGGTAAAACTCCACTTCAAGACAACATCCTAGCCTTGAGAGCTTCCCTATTTCCTCTTCTAATTCCCCGTCCTAATTCCCGATTTACAAATAACAATCAGTATAAAGAAATCCCACCCTAAACATCTATATATAACTAATTCCTAATTAATGAGTTTGGATACTTATTAAAGGCCCATCAATATTTCCCCTTCAAAATTCACCTTGTCCTCAAGGTGAAGGAAGAGACTAGGATTCCACCTGGATCGCATTGTTTGAAGCATCTTGACCACATTGGCAGCTTCAAATCATGAGTCATATAAATGGCCAGAGATACATGGGATGTCGTAGAGTTATCATTGGCTGAATTGGGCCTATTTTCCCATCCACCATTGGCTCAATTATGACTCAAGGTTGCCCTGGTGTAAATCTCATCACCTTGACCTGTTCCTCCTACAATTCGTCCACCCATTGATCCAATTTGACCCCAAACAGCCTGCCTCCCTTTCCTTTTTTCTTTGGGCCAAAATCATCATTTGACCTAAGTCATCAACAAAATCCATATTCACGAATTTCTCCTTGCAACGCATTCTGTAATGTTGCTTCAATCACTTCATCATCAATATAGCGAAGAGGAAAGGACAACATCTCAAGTTGTTTGTCGTCAATCGAGCTTTGTAAACGGAACCTTTGTAACAGAGCTAAATGCAACAACCCCCAATCGATAATGGGCTGGCTGGCCTCCAACCGCTAGAACCACACCAATGTCGTCCCATCCCATCCCAGAAACATAACATGCAAATGAGGGAGTAGACAAGCATGCCCAAGGAAAAAAAGGAGCATCCCACCCGAAACATAGGCTTTGTCTTCCCCTGTCGTTAAGCACCTCCTGCGTCAATCAGTGAAATCGTAGCCCACAACATCCATTTTGGCCGCCGTTCGCAGTTTCGGCTTTGCCTTGCACCATCGCTCCAGCCCCAACAAAGAGGTGTTGATTTTGGCTCACATAATCCGACGAGAAAGGCGCATTGCAGTGGAAACGAAGATTGCATCGTAGTTCGTCGTTGAGCTCCTCCGGCCTGAGGCAATGGATCTTAGCCGCTCTTCCTCCTCCATTCATGCTCGGGTTGCAAATACCAACAGCTCCCCCTTGGTTTGTCACGCTAGTCTTTAAAGATTGCCTAATTGAAAACCTATTTTTTCCATTTCCTCCTAGCCCATTTGTTTCAGGCTGGCCCATTTTCCCTAGCCCGTTGCATTCTAAATTATAACCCAGAATGGGTTGCATCTCAGAGTGGGTACTGGCCCTGTTTGACCAAGCCACCAGCGAGTGACATTCAACTTCAACCCCATATCCGTAACTCGCCCAACCCGTTATGGATCTGACCTGTATCCACTCCTCCCTTTCTTCTACCCCTTGTGCCATACAACCTAGATCAGTAGCCCATTCTCGATCTTCTCTCTCATCTACATGCTCTCCTTGCGGCTTATCCATCCCATGGCTGATCTGCGAAGACCCATCCTCTTCTTTGTGGAGATAGCTCAGACACATGATTTTCATCGCCACCTTCTTCTCTCTCTCGCTTTCCTCCATCTCTTGTTTGGTAGCTGACTTTTTTTGTATCTCTTTTGTCTTTCTCTTTGGGTCAGTATTTGAAATGCAATCTTACTCCTCTGTTTGTTGTTCTTCTTCTTCAACCTCTATTCTTCCTTCGTGTGCTGTTGTGTTTCTTCAGCTCCTCCTCCGTTTCTTTCTTTTTCTTCATGATTTCTTCTTTTTTTCTTTTTCTGAGTTTCCTTCTTTTTCTTCTTTTCCTGCTGCTGCATTTTCTTTCTCTTTTTCTTCAATTTTTTAAAACTTTGCCTTCTCTAATGCCTCATCTATAATTTTCACCATTTTCATCGTCATTTCCTTTAGCTCGAAATCTCTAATTCCTCCCATTGTTTTCATTTCCCAGAAGCACCTCCAAATCGAACAAATCGAAGATGCTCTGATACCAAATTAATGGATCCCAAATAGAATTGATGGTATTAATTAAAAAATACAATTAAATTGCGAAAAAGTAATAACAAACATAGAAAGAACAAAAGGAAAAACTCCACTCCAAGACAACAACCTAGCCTTGAGAGCTTCCATATTTCCTCTCCTAATTCCCGAATTACAAATAACAATCAGCATAAAGAAACCCCACCCTAAACGTCTATATATATAATTAATTCCTAACTAATGGGCTTGGATACTTTATTAATGGCCCATCAACATCTATGTTCAAAAAATGTTTCTACTGAAAATTCAGCATAATCTCTGAAAATTTTATTCCTCATATTTACAACACCTGACAAACATCCCAAAACATAACCAGATATGTGGTGGAAAACACCTTATTTTATGTTTTTAAAAAAACGCTACCCATTAAACCCCGGCTAGCGAGGATAAGGATGAGGACAATCCTTATATGCAGCCTTACCCTTGCATATTTGCAAAATGGTTGTTTCTCGGATTCGATTCTGTGACCTTTCAATAGAAAAAAAACTGCAAGAAATCAAAGAGATGTTGGGGATGTAGTTAACATATTTGCGGGGTTCGGGGAGGGTTTGTGCAGTATGATGTGGCAGAAGAACAGTTTTGCTATCATTTGTTATTGATAATTATGGTGATAACTATGTCAACTCACTCTTGTCTATTAAAGTTTTTTTTATAGTTATGCTTATTTTCTTCCTTCTGTTACCTATTGTTTATAGGTTGAGTCATGAATTACATTTTGCAAGGATTTGTGGATAGTAGATATTCCTTTCTTATTCTCTTTCTTTTTTATATCATTTACTACAACAATATCAATGGTTTATCCTGCTTTGTGGGATTGGCTACATGGGTCAATCAATACTTAAATCCTAATTTTTTCAGTAAAATCAAGGGTTTTTTTTGGACATATTAAGGGAGGTGGGAGAGCTCTGCATTGGGGGGGGGGGGGGGGGGGGGGGTTTAAATTTTGTGGAGGGTTGTATTTTGAAGGCTAGACTTAAAGTAATTGTAAAGTTGTTTTCTTTGAGACTGGGGAAGGATACGGGTTCGAGTTTGGGAAACAATCTCTTTATTTGCAAAAAATGCAAGAGTAAGGCTGTATGCAAACCTCATCCCTACCGTCACAAACTAAGGAGAGCTTTGTGCATTGGAGTTTGGCCTTTTTGGGATTTATTCTGTAGTCTTGATTTTATGTTAAAATGGAGAAAATATCATTTGTTATAATTTGATGATTTGTTTACTTTTTTTGTTCAGAGGAACTTCGTTGAAAGTATGGCTGGATATTCCCTGGTTTGCTACCTTCTGCAGGTGTGAAACATTTTAATATGCGCATGCATGCATTCTCTACAACTGGTGCATTACCTGCTTAAATTGCAATTTAAATCATAATATTTTGCTGTTTATTGTTATTGAAGGTTTGGGATTTACCCACTTCTCATTTTACTTTCTTGTCATCCAGTTGAAGGATAGACATAATGGGAACCTCTTAATGGATGAAGAAGGTCATATTATACATATTGATTTTGGCTTCATGCTTTCCAATTCACCTGGTGGTGTTAATTTTGAAAGTGCACCTTTTAAATTAACCCGAGAGCTTCTTGAGGTAAAACAGAGACCATTTGCTGTTTATTGTACATCTGATTTTTTGAGTGTCCTTTCGATCAGTTTCTAACTTTTCTCTATACAATAACCATGATAATGTGATTGTGCTAGGTCATGGATTCTGATGCTGAGGGCATTCCAAGCGAGTTCTTTGATTATTTCAAGGTACTGGTGAATATATATAGATAGATAGATCCTTAAGAGTCCGCAGATTGCCTTTGCTTTCATTAGCTCTAAATTTGTCCAATGCTCTGTCCCTTGTAATCCAGGTTTTATGCATTCAAGGCTTCCTTACTTGCCGTAAGCATGCAGAGCGCATTATTCTTCTTGTTGAGATGTTGCAGGTAATATAAATGTTAGCAATCTCCTGTGGTCCCTCTGTCATCTAATATGTAGCTTGCTTGTGTTCATTGTCTGCTTGTGATTAGTTCCAATTTCTCGTAACAGAACAGCTGGTTCTATGTTATGGTCCGCTTTTGGTTGTTGACCCAAATCTAATTCATGCTGCCCCCTAATTTCTTATGCGAACCTCAACTTTTTTGTACTTGGTCACCATTGCAAGGTGTTTAATGTTCAGTGACTAGTCCAACATAGCCTATTTAGTGATGGAAATTTATACCTTTTCAAAAAACCTTTCTAGTTGTCTACTGATTGAATATCTCATTATATTTGTAGAGTTGAAGTGATGTGTAGTGTATGATATTTCCAAACAATTGGATGCTCACATCTTCTGCTAATAGAAGCTATTTGAAATTATTCCTGTAGCGAATTTCGGTAAAACTGAAGAGTGTAGAAAAATTACAGTCTTAAGACTACTTGGACAATGAAGTGCTTAAGAATCTATGCCTGCACATTGGACATCTTTGAACTACAAAATTGAAACAAAATATAGCAATGTTATATCTTCCTTTATGATTGTAATTTTATGAATGTTATGAAATATTTTCTTTGCTGATTTGAAAATTGGTAGAAGACTGTATTTTTCCGAAGCTTGTGATGAGCCTGTCTTTGTATTTTATGAGATAGTTAAGATAATCTCTAATAGTATATTTTGCCTGAGTACCAAGCACTACACAATTAATATCTACTGAAGGTGTTGGAGTTGGAAAACAGGTATATGTTTGATGTTTATCTTTTTTATTTAGGATGACAATCATAACAAGCAATTCTGAGTAAATGGTATGTTCCAAATTTTTGTGTTTTGGTAAGGAAATGGTGGATATGGGCAGTATCCAGCATGACTGTTGGCCAATTGAATAACCATAGTTGTTTTAGATATCAGGCAGTGGATGGCAAATCGGTGAGGTTGTTAGGTTTGTCTAGAGCATGGCTGAAAAAGAAAGTTTTCTGTGTCTTGGGAGTGTTCTTCCTTCCAACCCAAGCACAGTGAAGGGGAAAAGCAACTGATTGGAATTGGTTGTGGTAAGAGAGGGAATTCAGAACGTGTATTCTGTTTTAAGAACGCTGATATCAATATGATGTCAGTATGAAGACATAATCACAGCAATAACAGAAAGGAAATGATAACATAAGAGCTTTCAAGAGGTTCTGGACCTGGTCTTCTCCCAAGAGACTACCCACAATTATCCCCCCTCCTCTCTCCAAATCTGTTAGCAAAAGCTTCTCCCACCAAGAATAAGTCACGCGTCCTTGGCTTGTGAGGGGCCCAATCCCCTACAGCCCCTACTAGTGTACACCCTGGTGGGTGTGGTCCTATCAGCAACTTATTTTTCTTTAAACAGCAATATGTGCAAAAAGGTTATACTACATCTGTTTGATTAGACGTTAGAGAAATAGAGGTTTCCATATTGCCCCTGCCTTGTTAATGATTCTTTGCTTGATTGTAACCTTGGGGAATTAATAAGGTGATAGGATTCATGTCTTAGATTAAAAAATCATAAATCTGAAAACCAAGTCGAAGATAATTGATTTGGTAAACTTGACACAAACTGAACCAATTATCCTAAATTATATGACCTCATTTAAATAATTCAATTTAGATTATTAGGTCATGTTAGTTTGGTTAGATTATCGTTCATGAAATCAATCTGATGTAATAAGCACTTTTGTGAGTGTGAGAACTCTTATGGCTTTGCATTATTCATAAGTCACGTGTGGCATCATGTTTATCTGGAAGCACATGCACGTGCTGATGGCCTAGCAAAGTGCTGTCACTCACGGGAGCTTGGAGTTCAATTTTTTTTTTTTTTTTTTAAGGTCTCATCATTTTTGTCTATTCTTTTCTTGTTAATGCATCTAGCACGAGTTTTAACTAGATAGTATTGTTTTTGTCTTTTGCCCCCTCATCTTGCAACATGATCCTGAGTTTCACCTATATTTTAAGTGACCTTTGACATTCAACTGTTAGTGTACTTTTGTGGGCCTCTCACTGATATTATGCATCTGTATAGACATGGGAGGAGAAAATCAGGAAATACAGTACCATTGATGCTGAATTTTCCCTGAACTACTGTTTTCTAATGTTTCATGTGGGTTCATCTACCACCGACCCCAATCAATTTGTGATAAAGGTGATGTTGATGTTGATGTTGATGTACTGTTTTCTAATGTTGGTATCAGGACTCTGGTTTCCCCTGCTTTAAAGGTGGTCCACGGACAATACAGAACTTAAGAAAGCGATTCCATCTCAGTTTAACAGAAGAGGTTTCAATACTAATATTAGTTACTTTATTCACTGCAAATATTTTTGCATGTGATTGTTAACAGTTTTTTGTTTTTTCTTCTCTCCTGACAGCAATGTGTATCTTTGGTGCTTTCACTTATTAGCAGCAGCCTGGATGCATGGCGGACACGGCAGTATGATTATTACCAGAGGGTTTTGAATGGAATATTGTGAGATAGTTTGTGAATGGTGATCATATGCTTGTTCCCTATTGACTAAGCTTGCACGGTGAATGCTCATGAGTTAGGATTGCATTTATAAGTCATTGGAGGGTGGTCGGTTCACTGTGTTATAGCTTTATAGAGTTTGTGAGATGTAAGAATTAATAGGAGGCAGTGTGCAGTCTCATTTCTCCTGGTGGCTGTGGAAGGAAGATTCTACCTCCCAAAAGTACTTCAATAGTCAACGAGGCTAAATTTACTCGAGCTGAGTCTTTTTGATCTTTTCCCCCCTTTTTTTATTGTGAATGAAGCTCTTCTACTTGGAGAAGTTGCATCAGCCTCCTAAATGCTGAGAGATAGTGCAAATTGTACAGCGATTTTAGCGGGACTACAGGCCAGATTTATATTGGATGTTGATGAGTAGTGCCTAAACTATTTGATTCATCAAAGCCTTGGGGCTGCGTTGAACTGTTGAGCATTTACTGAACTGCTACGTGTTGGATATCCATTATCATGGGCAGGCGTCCAGTATTGAACTGCTCTGTTATCTCTTCCTGATCTCAGATTATCTATGGCGTCTGTCTTCCCAGAGTTGATTCTTCAATACTTACACTGGAAAATTGTTATCGGATTTCTTTAATGATGTTTGATTGTATCATGTGTAATTGATCTTTGTTTACTTCATGGTGAAATTTGTTCACCTTCATATCAATCATATAAAGTTTTGGTAACATCGTGCTAGGAACCCAGTTCTTACTTTTCCTGAAACCGTGGCTTTATTGATAATTTACTGTCTTAACAACTCTCGATTTCACGAAGCATGTTGATGCTGCCAGTTTTCATTTTGGAATTTTGTTTGTTCAACATTTATGCGTTTGGCTGATTCAGTGCCTATTTAGTAGAGGAATCTCATAATAGATTTAAGAACATTCAAATAATTGCGTGTCATCCATATATTTAAGGCTGATGCTACGATTCAATAGTAACTGTTTTGATTCTTTTGAATCGTTTTGTTTTTAATCAAATTTGGTTAAGGGGTTTGAAATTGCATGAGAATTGAATTTTGATGTTGTGACTCAACTAGTGGTAGGCCCCACATTTATTAAAAAAAGAAGAGTAAAGACCCAAATTGGTCCCTAACAAAAAACTCGGTGCCCAAATTAATCCCTTACAAAAATAAACTCGATAAATAGTCCCCAACAAATTGAAATAGGACTCATGTTAGTCCTTCTGTTAATCCAAAACTCATGGTGTCAATGACGGTGATGATGTGTCACGTTAAGTGACATTCTGAAGGCCACGTTGGATTAGAAACTACGTCGTTTGGAGAGAGCACATTCACGTTGATCAGAATAAGTTCACTTTCATCCAAGAAACGTCGTCGTCTCAACATTTAGGGTTCTTCCTAAACCAGAAAGCAGGGGATTAAATCGAAGATTGAACCTACGAATTTGGGGAAAATTGATTTACGGTATAGTGATTGTGGGTTTATACTGATAACTTTAGGTTTCTTTTTAGTTTTTATGCGATGAATAATTCTTCTGGAAGGGGGAGCTCAAGTAGTTCATTTGGGTTCAAAAGTGAAAGAAAGAGAGCTGCTCCATTGTGTAAATGTGGGAGGAATAGTGTTGTTTACACCTTCAAGACCATTAGAAATCCTAATAGATCATTTTTGGGTGCCCCAATTTCAAGGTGAGGTTTATTTTTTCATGCGTTATTTTTTCTAATTTCAACATTATTAACTGTTTAGTTTAATTTAGTTTAGGAAAAGAAGCCACACTGTAACTTTTTTACATGGGTGGATGGTGCTACATCTGATACCATGGAGCTGGAAGATTGGGGAATTAACAAGCTCTAGCTAAATGTAGCTGAAATGGAATTCAAGTTGAATTTTTTGGACATGATGCTCAATGATGAAATGCAGTTGGAGGTGAGCGAGCACAAAAAGAAGATTAATGACCACTATATAAAGATTGAAGACCTATCAATGAAGATGCAGGCAGAGATTGAAAGGGTTGAGAAGGAAATTATGCATGTGCGTAGGTGTGCTAGGGTGTTTGTTGGATCCATTGTTGTTGTGTTTGTAATATGTATTTATCTTGCATGTTGGCTGGAGTGAAATAAAAAATGTGGTTTTGCTAAGAATTGCCTAAACCCTTAACCATTACATGTTGTATTTTTTTGGACTGTAAATATTTGTAATGGAAGGACCAGTGTTGTAATGTTATGAGATGTTGTTCTTGCAATGTAAATAATATGGTTTATGTTGTTGAAGTTTTGTTTTTTGGCACAATGTGTAGCATAAAGTTGAATGACATGACATTCAACAAAGTTTAATGATACTGTGATGGAGGGAATTAGGCAGAAGGGGGTAGACCAGTTGGTCTGCTAACACGTTTTGTGGCATTGGTGTTAGCCCATGGTTAACAGGGACTAAAATGGACCCCAATAAATTTGTTAAGGACTAATATGGTTTAATGATGAAGTAATGAAGGACTAAAAAGGTCCTTGATAAAAAATGTTGAGGACTAATAAGGGATATTAACTACTGATGGAGCTTGTTCAGTTATGCTAACCATGAACCCAAATGTGACAGAACAAGCAAATTTATGGCATCCTGTATTGACAGAAACAACAAAGTGGTCCTACTGCAAGTACTAATCCAATGATGGTTTGTTTCCCAATTCAAAAATTCAACATCCAAAAGAGGGCAATGATAGCAAACAGATAGTTACAAACACAATTCCCATTCATTTCATCACCAGATAGTTACAATTTCAAAAAAACCTACCATTAAGACCAACACAATAGTCTTAAAAAAAAACAAAGTTTCCTACTTAATATGGCCATAACCTGAGGCATACAAAAAAAGCCATCTAACACATTTGAACAGGGCCAAAACCAAAGTAATTCCAAATAACTGGCCTAATTACAATTCTAATGAATTCCTATATCAAAGCTATACAAAAAAAGGCCTAATATCAGTGATTACAGAGTATTCCAATCATTTATGTGGGGCTGGCCTAGGTGGGGGGTGACTTGCAATTTGCAAGTGGATCCAGGGTTCCTCCTCAACAGCTCAGCAAGATATTCTCTTAGTCTTCCATATTGTTCCTTCTCACAACCTTCAATGGTTCCCTTTGCTTTTTTCAAAGCCTTGCTTACTTTCTTCATATTCAAAACATTGTATTCCTCCTTCATGTGCTCAAATGCCTCTGACCTGGACATCTTGGGCTGTGTTAGTATCCTCTTCTCCAATTTCTTGGCCACCCAATCTCGAGTAGCCCTTTTATTCAGATGTAGCATCATCCACCCATGTAAAAAAGTTACAGTGTGACTTCTTTTCCTAAACCAAATTAAACTAAACAGTTAATAATGTTGAAATTAGAAAAAAAAGAACGCTTGAAAAAATAAACCTCACCTTGAAATTGGGGCACCCAAAAAATGATCTATTAGGGTTTCTAATGGTCTTGCAGGTGTAAACAGCACTGTTCCTCCTACATTTACACAATGGAGCGGCTCTTTCTTTCACTTCTGGACCTAAATGAACTACTTGAGCTCCTTTTTTCCAGAAGAATTATTCATCGCATAAAAACTAATAAGAACCCTAAAGTTATCAGTATAAACCCACAATCACTATACCGTAAATCAATTTTTCCCAAATTCGTAGGTTCAATCTTCGATTTAATCCCCTGCTTTCTGGTTTAGGAAGAACCCTAAATGTTGAGACGATGACGTTCCTTGGATGAAAGTGAACTTATTAAGACCAACGTGGATGTGCTCTCTCCAAACGACGTAGTTTCTAATCCAACGTGGCCTTCAAAATGTCACTTAATGTGACACATCATCACCGTCATTGACACCGTGGGTTTTGGATTGACAGAAGGACTAACGTGGGTCCTGTTTCACTTTGTTGGGGACTATCTATCGAGTTTATTTTTATGGGGGACTAATTTGGGCACCGAGTTTTTTGTCAAGGACCAATTTATGTCTTTACTCAAAAAAGAAAAAGAAGAGAAAAATTTTACACGCAAATCAAAGGGTCACAACATGAGAATTCAATTCTCATACAACATGAGAAAATGTTTTTCCTTTGTTTAAATGTTAAACCAGACTACAATTAAGAACTATGAGTTGATTTAATTGCTTGAATTTCAGTTAGTCACTTATCAATGCGATTAATCATATTATTTTTAATCATTTCATCAAAGCGAGTAGTGAGAAATCAAATATAGTCGATCAAAATCTAGGAGTGGGTAAAATGCTGGTCGAATCAGTATTACTTATCTATATTTCATGATTGGCTTTTGTTAATTTCTACCACAACCATAGGTTTATGCCAATTTTGGCCAATTGCTGTTCGCAAATATTTTGATGAAGAAATCATTAAGTCTCCAATTCAGAGTTTGAGGCTTGGGGTTTTGACTTAAGAAATGTAAATTTTAAAGAAAATTCACCTGTTTAGTTTGTTGATCAAACGTTTTACCGGACTAATGTAGAAAGATGCATTTCAAGTGGTTACACGTTTAGTCACGCACCTGACACATACGTGTTTTTTACAAATCTGAACACGTCTATACTAGGTATGTGTCTAAACACGTCTGTACCAGGTGCGCGTTTCTGACAAGTCTGACCACACATTCTGTGGCATAGTCACAGTCAGAAACGCGCACCTGATACAGACGTGTTCAAACACGTATCTCGTACAGACGTGTTCAGATTTATCAGAATGCATATGTGTCAGGTGCGCGACTAAACGCGTAACCACCTGAAACGCGTCTTCCTGTATTAATCCGGTAAAACGTTTGGTCAACGATCTAAACAGGTGGATTGTTTTGAAATTTGCATTTTTTTTGATCAAATACCCTTGAGGCCTCTAATGCAAGAGAGTATCTGTCATTTTCAATGTTAATTTTTACTCTAAAACAGTGTAAATATTTTTCTTACTCAAAGTCGAGATTTTTTTTTTTTTTTTGGGTGTAAGCAATTGTTGAGACAATTTACGGTTGGAGATAATTATAAGGTACAGTTTAATATTGCCGGTAAAGTTTGTCTATTATAGCAATCCACTTCCAATTCCAAGTAAATATTTATTTTTTTATTTTTAATTAGAGAAAAATAATTACTTAGACTAGTTATTTAGTTCATTTCATTTATTTATTTTTGCCAGGTGATTTTTACATTAAAGACCTATTAGTACTTGGGATTTTTCAATATCCTATTGCTACTTTTATTTTTATTTTAAAAAAAAAAAACACTTTAATGATATTCTTTCTCTTTTGACTGTTTTTCATTGGAAGGTTGAATTTTCATTCAATTTGTCGCCTACGCTTCATATTTTGCTTGTAAGTTCCTGTTCATCTCATCTTAAGCTTAATTTTATTTTTAAATTTTTTGGAATTCGTTTAGAGACCAAATTCTCGGCTATTTGATCATTTGAATGCGTTTGTATTTGTAATTTCTGTGTTCGCAACATGTTCACAAGTATTTTTCAATGGGGCGCTGAGTTCAGAAGTTTATATAATTAGAATCCATGGTTTGTATTTATTATATGAGTTTAATATTTCTCATATTATAGGAGATAAAATTATTTCCTACATATATAAAAATATGTATGACCATGTAGGGGAAGAGTCATGTGAAGAGAAGAAAGAGAAAAAAAATGGACCCTATACATTTTAAACTCTTATTATATATGATTGTTGTTACATAAAAACAAATCAATGACCAAAATTACATGTCAGACTTCTTATTCTTACACCAATAAAATAAATAAATTAACCTCTCAACGATTGATATCTCAAATTGTTTATAGTAAAAGATTTAAAAAATGTGATCATCACTTAACAGAATATATGCTAATAACAATATCTAAATATTTTAAAATATAATTCAATAAAGATTTTGATGTCCAAAAGTTTTATTTTCGCTTTTTAATTTTATATGCAGGGGATGCCAGTTTTTCTGCACAAATGACCTTCTAAGACTCGCTAGGATACACTGACATTTCAAAAAATCTAAAGTATCATGTGGATGCTTCCCTACACTATACGACATTCAGACATTCTCTGACACTCCAGCATGAGTTGCAGAGACTCAAAAAAGGATTCAAAGATTACGTTGTGTTACATTTTTAGTTTCAACTATTAGATTCGTTAAATTACAATTATCATTTTTATTGAGTTTAATATAAATATTTGTGATATCTTATGTTATTTTGCAAAATTAATGAGTATTATAAGTTTAGCTTTATTTTTTTGTTAAATTGTTGAATATTAATATATATACACTATATAAATTAAAAATATTATTTAATATCAAAACGTATCCGTTAATGTCGAAATGTGACATTTTTTAGAATTAACGTGTTGGAGTGTCATGTCGTATCGTCATCCGTGTTCTATGTCGATGTCAATGCGACATAGAGTATCAACATAGTGCTTAAGGCTTGAAGTGATTTTAAATAGTGTTGTAGATACCATCCGCTGCGTTTGGAGGTAAGAATCATTTTACACCGGTATAAGTTATAGATTGTTGTGAGTTGTTCCTTCTTCAATGTTTGGCTCAAATCCCAAGAGGTTGGAACTCTCCATTTTTTGTGCAAGGCTCAAGGGTCATGACCTTTGAGTGGTTCAATGTCTCTCTATAAGTGAAGGCGCAAAACTCAAGGGACACATCCTTTGAGTGGTTTAATGTCTAGAATCATCTCCCTCCCCTATATAAGCATGTAGTGTGTGAGGTTTAGAGATATGAGAAAAAGAATTTGAATACCTCTAGACAGAAGTTTGAGTGAGACCTCTTTAGGGAAGTTTGATATTACCACCATTGTAGGTGAAGTTTGATTGTACCTCTAGTGAAAGACTAGGGAAGTTTGATTATTGTAACCCATTATTCTTATAGTGGAAGTTTGATTCTGGACTAGTTTCCCGTGGGTTTTTACTTCTTCACATTGGAGAAGGTTTTCCCACGTTAAACAAATTGACCGTGTTCTTCTCTATCTCTCTCATCTTGTTTTTTTATTATTTCGCTTATGCAATTGACTAGAGGGTCCGACTTGACCCAACAGTGGTATCAGAGCTCGGGTTCGACGGGTTCTGAAGGAGACAAGATGGAGACCAGTGGCATAATCCATGACGGAAATATGTTCAAGCTGACCGCGGAAAATTTCACTTATTGGAGACCGATGATGGAAGATAATCTCTATTGCAAAGATTTACATGAGCCCATTATCCTTGATGAAAGACCGACAGGAAAAACTGATAAGGAGTGGGAGATCCTGAGTCGTAAGGCGGTAGCTACAATTAGGAAATACATAGACAAAAGTCTCTTTGAGCACGTGTTCGAGTTCATGAACGCGTACGAATAATGGAACAAATTGGAGTCCATGATTCAAAAAAAGACTCCCAGGAACAAAGCACACTTGATTTGCCGACTTGGGAAGTTGGAATACAAGGACTGCATAAGCATGATTGAACACCTCAACACCTACAAAGGGATTGTGAATCAGTTGTCAAAATCCTAGATGAAAATTGATGACAAGATGCAGGCTTTGCTGCTGTTGAGCTCGCTACCAAAAAGTTGGGATACTTTGGTGGTGACTTTGAGTAATTCGGCTCGAGAAGAAAAATTGAAGATGGATGCCTGCTTGGTCGAACCGCGAGCTGCTCGGGAATAATTTATATTGTAGGAGCAAGAGCACAGAGTAACAATCAGATTTGCCAACAGGAGCAATTTACTCTGACTAAGAGCAACCCTCTTCGACTATACGCAAGCGTACGTGTCAAGCAATATAGGGTGTTATAGCCCTAGATTTATTTTCCTCAAGGAGCAATTGTGAAGTAAGAAACGTTCAAGGAAACTTAATTTGTAAAAATAAAGAAAAGCAACTATTCTCGACCAAACTTCACAAAGAGCAATCTCTAATCAGCTATTTAAACGATGTTAACCATTCTGAACCTAGATGAGAGCGGTGATAACTTAGTATGATCATCGAATATAAAGGCATCAAATTGGAGTGATTTAAAAGTAACCTGTGAGATGAGAGTAAAATCAACAGTGTAAACGCAAGTTAGATATTGTGGAAAGAGTTGCAACAAAAGATTGATGTGAGGTTGATTTTTAAGAAAGTTAAGTAGGTGTTCACGGGATCCGTATTTTCATCCCTTTGGTTAACCCTGCTTGGTAGCATATTTCATAAATGGAATCTTCTCCTTCCTTTACTTTGCCTTAGGGTAAGAAGAGAGCAAGGCCTTACTCTCCACCTTACTCCAGAGGTCTTAGAGTTAAACACAAGGAAACTATGCTGCCTTCTCAAAAGAGCATGGATTCACATGGCAGTGCTCCTCATTCCGGGTGTTTCTCCCTCATTTCTTCAGGCTAAACTACCCCAAGATCTTGAGACTGCTCCACACGCCCTTGTCAGTGTTTCATCGACCGAGTGGTCCCGGGATGAGGTTGTCAGCCCAAGGGGTTTCACAGAATCAATATGTTTAACCAAAGAGCAACTCAGATTTCATTTATAAAATATGTGTTCCTTACAAAGTTATCCTAAGACAAAAGAGATTACTTCTATGGAACCCTTACCTACTTAAGGAAAGTTAGCTCCTAGTGAGCATTTTTCTAAAGAGAAACAAAAAGAATAATAAAACTATCCTAGAATGGGGGAATTGGTCGTTCTGTTCTCCTTTGCTATGTTCCTTTTATAGAGCCCTTCATTAAATCCTCACTGTTCCTTTCATCAAGGGCTGTGCTTTCTTCAAATCCTCTCCAATGGTAGCTCTGCTCCTTGCCAACTCAGCTCTTCGTAGGAATACTCTCCAATAGCAGCTTCGCTCCTTGCCAGCATAGCTCTTGATGGAAGTGGTCCCCCTTGCTTTTGGTTTCTTTTTGTGCGCAAGAATTCTGGAATCAGGGAGACACGCCCACTATTTCTGTTGTAGCTGATGTGGTGGCTCCTGATTGCTTCATTTTCCTGCTTTTGTACTGTAGCAGGGAGACACCTCCACCTTCTCTGCTGATGCTGGTGACCAGCAAGATTGTTGGTGTCGGTGATGTGACCCTAACCACGGATATTGGGTGCCGACTTGTGTTGAAAGATGTAAGGAATGTTCCTGACATGCGACTGAACCTAATCTTGGTAGGCAAGCTTGATGATGTCGGGTTAGTGAACTACTTAGGTAGTGGTAGATGGAAGCTGGCCAAGGGAAACTTGGTTGTTGCATGAGGTAAGAAAGAAGGCTCCTTGTTTGTGATGCAAGGAAAGATAAATGGTGTAGAAGCCAATTATGTCCGAGATGGACATAGCTTGGAGCTGTGGCACAAGCGCCTCGGCTATATGAGTGTGAAAGGGCTCAAAATCCTGAACAAGAAAGGATTATTTACCAGGTTGAAAGGGAAACCGTTTGAGAGTTGCATGCACTACCTAGCTGGAAAGCAGCACCGAGTTTCGTTTATAAAATCGGACCAACCCAGGCGACACATGTATATTCTCGACCTTGTCCATACTGATGTTTTCTCCATGTCGAAGAGATCCCTTGGAGGAGCTCAATATTTTGTTTCATTCATTGATGACCATTCCCGCAAAGTGCGGGCTTATTTGTTGAAATCTAAAGATCAGGTACTCTAATCCTGTAAAGAGTTTCATGCTATGGTGGAAAAGGAGAATGGAAAGAAGCTGAAAGTGGTCCGATCTGACAACGGTAGTGAGTACCGCAACCCATTTGATGCATACTGTAGAACTGCCGGGAACCGACTTGAGAAGACGCCCCCCAAGACTCCGCAGCTGAATGGACTTGCTGGAAGAATGAATCAGAATATTGAAGAGAAGGTCTGAAGTATGTTGTCCAATGTCGGATTACCGAAATCATTCTAGTGAGAAGCTGTCAGAATTGCGGTTGACCTGATCAACCTCTCACCACGACGGCCACTAGAAGGAGGAATTCCAGTGGAAGTCTGGAAAGGTCGGAAAGCAACCTATAATCAATTGAAAGTATTTGGATGTCGAGCTTTCGTACATATCCCTAAAGATGAAAGGGCGAAGCTCAATGCAAAGATAAATGAATGTATTTATCTTAGTTCACCAAAATTCGAGTTTGGTTTTCGACTTTGGGATCCAATCAACAAGAAGATAGTGATAAGCCGAGATGTGATCTTTCATGAAGATGAGACCATTCATGACATCTCGAAACCCAAAGTTCGGGTTATTGCCAGACGTGAAGAATTGTTGTGACTCGGCAAGTGCACTAGTCGTTACCGTTAGATTTTAATTTCATCCAACGATAGAGACTTATGGGATAAATAAATCCTTTTATCCCTTTCTTTCCCCTCACTATCTCCTATGCTTTCTCTCTCCTCAAGACGTCACTTTGATTTGCAAAAACTTCTTCCTCTAACACGTTGTCTTTAATTTGTTTTAAAAAGTTAAAAAGGTAAAAAGGTTGCCAAGACTTACTGCATTAAAAAAAACGTGAACTTTAACATAAGATTAAAAAAAGTTAAGAAGGTTGCCAAGCCTTATTGGATTTGTTTTAAATCTGCAATTTTCTATGCAAAGTCGTGAGCTTTTTGTGGGTATGATACCCAACTTTGTTTCATCGAAATGGTTTTGATACTGAAATGGTTCTGCGATTTTCCTACACCGAAGCACTTTATGCTCATCTATCCAATAACAATCAATGATGATTGATAAATTCAATTTGCAGAGCAGGAATCAAATAACAATATCACAATGTCTTCTTATTTAATGATGTCAATAGAAACCCTAAATTTGTTTCATTAGTATTATTTTGATGGTTGCAAAAGAGGATAAAAAGGAAGAAGAGAGAAAGGGTGAAGGTAGTGGGAGAAAGAATGGTGTAAAATGATTGATTTTATACCATAAATCTTCATCGTTAGATGATATTGTAATCTAACGGTAGTAAAAGAAGTAGATAAAAGTAGGTAAGATTAGAGTAAGCAACTCTTCCTAAATTTATAATCATATTCTACAAAGTAGTGATTTCAACTGTGCGGTAATCCGATTTGCCGCGTCCCAAAACCCCTCACCCAAGATTATTTTATTTAAAAAAAAAAAACACTATAAATAAAACCCTAAACCCTGTTTTCCACACTTCCATATTTCAAAAGTCAACGATTCAGATCGAAGCGTTGAGCCCTGTGTTTCCTCTTCCCCTTCCCTGGTAAGCTTAAGCTGCCTTCCTCAATACTCTCTCTCTCTCAATCGCAGATCGAATGGTATAAGCAATCAGCTTTTTTGTTTTGTGTTTTTTTTTTGTCTGAAATGATTTGAATTTGCAATGTTAGGGTTCCACTGCGCCGATGACTTTTCTTCTCAGAAAGGGATCGTCATCCATTGTATGCGATTTTCCTTTAATGAACCGGGGCAGGCTTTGGTTTTCTTGGAATATCTTCTTCCGTCACTGGACTTGACGCTTCGGATTACGGCTAATTAATTAGCTACTCTCTATAGTTATCGTTTCTTTCTGTTTTTTTTTTTTTTTGCGGGATTTCGGAAGATAATTCTTCTTGTTGCGGACGTGCTTGTTTTCTTCTATTCACTGCTAGTGAGGAGGAGGCGTTGGATTTGTGTAGTGGGGTGGAGTTAAAGTGCTTAAATTCTGAAGCGCTTCCTATTTGGGATTTTGTTTTTAGATGGCCCAAACCAATTTCATTCCAGGGTTTCGGTTTCATCCCACTGATGTTGAGCTGGTTATGTACTTTCTGAAGAGAAAGTTACTGGGGAAAAAATTCCCTGTCGATATTATTGCTGAACTTGACATATACAAGTATGCTCCGTGGGATCTTCCAGGTTTGTTGATAGTGTAATATACTGTGTGTTTCTCAAACTTTTTTTATTCTACCCTTAAGAGGGTTTCATTTATTGCTATTTATTTTTTTTTTCAGATAAGTCTTTGCTGAGGAATGGGGATTTAGAATGGTACTTCTTTTGCCCTCGAGGAAAGAAATATTCCATTGGAGGGAGGATGAATCGGACAACTGAAGATGGGTACTGGAAGACTACTGGGAAGGATAGATCAATTGAACACAAGAATCAAGTTGTGGGCATGATAAAAACCCTGGTGTTTCATAGGGGCCGACCACCTAAGGGAGACCGAACTGATTGGGTTATGCATGAATTCAGACTTGAAGATAAGGACCTGACTGACAAAGGCATTCCACAGGTAAATAACTTTGACCGAGGAAATGCATGCATCCGTTGGTTGGTTGGTCGTGCAAATTGTTTTATAACAAGTTGGTCACTTAATCAGTATCAGTGTGGGGCATTAATAGAAACTTGTTTTCACAATCTTTACTGTGGTTTGGGTTTTAATGCTTCAATTTGTTATGAGCTCTTACACATTTTCAATTCAAACAAACTTTTTGTATGGCTTATGATATATGCTTTTTTTAATACAAAAAAATTAGAATCCAAATAACAATTTTATTGTTTAATCTATGTCAATGGAGAAACCTGTTAGCTGAGACACTTGGGAATTGTATAGATACAATTTAGAGAAGCTCATGTTATCAATCTGAATTATATGTCAGATTTAATATCAATTTTTTTATGCTCACATATTGCCAATTAACCATATTCCATAATAATATCATGTTTATGCAAGAGCAGTTAGGGTGGTTTTTGGGTAAATAAAAATAAGATTACTTGTCTTAGACCAAATGCTTTGCTTGAAATAAGATTGCTGTCAAATTATAAACACTGCTTGGCAGAATGAAATGAACGTGAATTGTTAAGCCAAAAGAAATAAACAGCTGCAAAATGAGAATATTTTATAAGGGACAGCAATAGGTTAATACAAGTTGTCATCACCATAGCACATACGAGCTATACCACACACTCTTGTCTGCTCAATAATTCATCAGGAAATCTGTGTTATGATTCTCAATAGGCTATTTGCTACTACCTCATGAGTGTATCAATCAACCACTCAATTATTGTTACTTTATCATCTTTATTTAAACCTTCATGGGAGACCATTGAATCTCATCTGAAACTTTGATAGAAGAGTTGATAGATCAGATGCCCAGTTAGTAACTAATTTTAAAGGTTTGCAAGAAGGCATTAGAAAATCACCCCAAAGAAACGTTGATAAAATTCATAGTCTGGCCTCTGTTTTCTGTTATCAAAACAGCTATTTGCAAGCCTTTAGTTCTTATTCCGTAGTGTTACTCTGTGAGATAGTAAATAGATGATCTTTCCCGAGAAACTAGTCCTGGGATTTGTAGAAGCTGTTGGGGCATGTTTCTCAGTCTTGGATATAATCCTTCAATGGAAGAAATAAAATAATAGTCTCTTTGTGGATAAGTTTCCTAATTTTTAATTGTCTTCTATGATGCTTTGTAGAATATAAAGCATTTGATTTCTTATAATCTGAATCTTTACTTATGTTTATATGTAGACAAATATCATTTTCATTATAATCTGAATCTTTACTTATGGTTATATGTAGACAAATATCATTTTCATTATAATCTGAATCTTTACTTATGTTTATATGTAGACAAATATCATTTTCTTCACAAGATGTATTAATATTCATTATGTAGTCTTCGATTGCATATCATGTTTATGGTGGAATCTGAAACCAATATATTACTGAGAAAATAGTTTATTATTCTTATTAGTTACCTATGGTAAGAAAGAAGATTGAATTAACTGCATAGGAAATTGATCAATGCAACAGTAATCAGAAATCATCTATTTTAATTAAGTCCTATATATTTGAAATCTTAATCTTAGTATTCATGAAGGAATCCACTTGGGAAGTGGATTTGTTGATTCTGGAATCTTATTGACCGATTCTAGAATGATCTTGGATCTTAGAACGGTAATACCTATTGTTAACTTGTAATGATGATCTTTGCCCAATGAAAATATCACAATGCAATGTACATTTAAATCTTCAAAATATATTTGTAAACGAAAGAAGAGAGAGAAAGAGAAAGAGAAACTGAATATTATTGATCTTCAAAAAATAAAGCGAACGTACAATGAGGTCACTATATATAGACCTTCAAAATAAGCCTAATACATTGAGCTAGGTTGTTATGAGCTATCTAACTAACTCCTTAAAATCAGGAGCTGCCTAACAACTATCTAACTAATCAATACAAGGATGTGATCAGCTACAAGCTGATGCACAGTAAGCATAAAACAGGAAGCTATACACAGTAAGCATAGTAAGCTAGCTATTATCTAATATTCCCCCTTCAAGCTCAAGGAGGTTTGAGTAACAATGTGTGATCAAAAACCTTGAGTTTGTCTCTTAGTTCTGCAAACCTTGAGGCAGAGAGAG
The DNA here is from genome assembly GCA_032173675.1 of Gastrolobium villosum. NCBI lineage: Eukaryota > Viridiplantae > Streptophyta > Magnoliopsida > Fabales > Fabaceae > Gastrolobium > Gastrolobium villosum. Next base: position 52,007 of record JAVKPL010014777.1, on the reverse strand, counting down.
GCTTGGTGAAAGTGTCAGCCACTTGTAAAACAGCAGGAATATGATGTACAACCAGGGACTTAGCCAAAACCTTTTCTCTAACAAAGAATAGATCTAGTTCCATATGCTTGGTTCTGGAGTGAAGAACTGGGTTGTGAGCAAGAGCAACTGTGCTCTGATTGTCACAGTAAATAATTGGAACTTTGAAGGGAATGTGGAGTTCCTGCAATAAGGACTGTACCCATAAAAGTTCAGCTGCAGTATGTGCAAGACTTCTGTATTCAGCTTCAGCACTTGAGCGAGCCACTAATGTTTGTTTCTTAGCCCACCAAGATATAGGATTTGACCCGAGAAAAACACATGCACCAGAAGTGGATCTTCTATCATCTGGATCAGATCCCCAGTCAGCATCACAGAAAGCCACAAGTGACAAGGGCTGCTGCAGTGAAGAAGGATGAAATAGAAGGCCATATGTAAGAGTGCCTTTAAGATAACGAAGAATTCTTTTGACAATTTTCCAATGCTCTTCAAGAGGTTGAGACAAAAATTGACAAACTTTGTTAACACTAAAGGCAATTTCTGGCCTGGTGAGAGTAGCATATTGAAGTGCTCCTACAATAGATCTGTAAAGAGAAGGATCAGACAGAAAATTGGAACCATGTTTGCTCAACTTGCAGCCACTTGGCATAGGAGAGGAGATGCCCTTAGCTTCGGCCATTCCAGCTTTCTGAAGATCTCTAATATATTTTGATTGGCATAACATTAATCTGCCATCAGAGAGAGATTTGACCTCTATGCCAAGAAAATAATCAAGATTGCCAAGTTGTTTCAAAGCAAATTTAGAGTTGAGTTGATTGGTAAGCTGCTGAATGAAGTCAGAATTATTCCCTGTGACTATAATGTCATCTACATAGACTATAACATAGATGTAGTTGCTCTTGGACCGAAGAATAAACAGAGATGGATCACATTTGCTAGAAACAAAGCCAAGAGCATGAAGAGATGTTGCAAATTTTTCAAACCAGGCCCTCGGGGCCTGTTTTAAGCCATAAAGAGCCTTGTGGAGTTTACAAACCAGAGATTTGTCAGAAACTTCAAAGCCTGGCGGTTGAGACATGTAAACCTCTTCAATGAGCTCTCCATTAAGGAAGGCATTATTGACATCAAGCTGCTTAAGGGGCCAGCCATGAGACAAAGCCAAAGTGAGGATGATTCTGACAGTAATGGGCTTCACAACCGGTGAAAAAGTCTCATTGTAATCAAATCCAAGCTGTTGATGAAAGCCTTTGGCAACAAGCCTAGCTTTATACTTATTGATTGTGCCATCCGGATTCTCTTTGATTCGAAAAACCCACTTGCAACCAATGGGCTTTCGAGTAGGTGGCAGGGAAACTAATTGCCAAGTTTCATTAGCAATAAGTGCATCAAACTCTTGCTGCATTGCGTGAGCCCATTTGGGATCAGCCAAGGCTTGTTTAGTGCTTGTTGGTTAAGTATTGAGGGTGAGAATAACAGGGGCAGGACCTTTGGAACGGGTAACAATGCTGTGTGGAGGGGAACAAGGACCTAGTGGTGCTGAAGGTAGATACTCAGAACCAGAGGATGGTGGTGAGGAGGATGAGGAAGAGAATGGAGCATGTTGGGACTGACCAGTGGGTGGTGTGTGTGTGCAGGAAGTATTTTGAGAATTTGAAGGAGTGGAGGAATGAGAAAGAGACCGAGTTGCCGAGGGTGATGAGTAAGATGAAGACTGGACAGAATGATTATGAGAAGATGATGGAGAATCTTGATGTGGTAAAGTTTGAATCTCAATTGGAGATGTATCAGGAGCACTTGAACTTGTAAAGTTAGGACTAGAAGAGGAAGTGTGAGTGTTATTGGTGAAGGAACTATGACTGGAGGCAGAAGTAGAAGCAATAGGAGAAGGTACAGCAGGACTAGATTGTGGTGAGGACCAAGGAATGATAGTGCTAGAGTAAAAGGAGGTGGTAGATGGAGGTAAAGGTGTTGTATGAAAAATAGTGGAATATGGAAAATGAAATTCATTAAAGATGACATCTTTAGAGATGTAGATTTTGCCATCAGAACTAAGGCACTTATAACCTTTGTGGCTGGGTGAATAACCCAAGAAAACACACTCTTTTGACCTGAAATTTAATTTGTGTCTATTATATGGTCTGAGTAAAGGGAAGCAAGCACATCCAAAGATGCGCAGGAAGCTATAGTTAGGTTGAGTTTTGTAAAGTTCTATATAAGGAACTTTGAAATCTAAAGAAGAGGTAGGAAGCCTATTAATGAGGTAGACAGCAGTTACAAAGGCATGATCCCAATATTTTAAAGGAAGAGTGGCATGAGCTAAGAGAGTTAAGCCCATGTCAACTATGTGCCTATGTTTGCGCTCAACCAAACCATTTTGATGATGAGTATGAGGACAAATTAAACGATGAATAGCCCCTAATTCAGAAAGAAACTTGGTGAAGGGTCTAAATTCACCTCCCCAATCGGTTTGCACAGATTTAATGGTGTGTTGAAATTGAGTTTGTACAAAGGAGTGAAACTGCTTGAAAGTATTTAAGGCTTCTGACTTTTTCTTGAGAGGATATATCCAAGTGAACCTTGTGGTGATATCAACAAATGTGATGTAATAGAGAAAGCCCTGTGATGATTGAATTGGGGCTGGTCCCCACAAGTCACTGTATATAAGTGTAAAGGGGACTGGATAATCCGTGGATGAAGAAGAAGAAGGTAAACGATGAGATTTTCCCATACAACAAGCAGAACAGAAATCAGATACACTTTTATTATGAAAGGGAATATTACAATGTGTAAGTACATTTTTCACAGCCTCAAAATGAGGATGGCCTAACCTACAATGCCATAGGCTATATGAAGAAGTGCTCCTTGATACATCAGAATTGAGATTGTAACTATTACATGGACTATTATCTGATACAGAGTGACAAGAGGACAGTTGTGTATTACAAGACTTGGACAAAGAATTGCAAATGGGAGACTTGAACAGAGGAGTTGAAGCATGTGCTCGAATTCCTTGGAATTTATAGAGACCATCTTGACCAAGAGATCCTTCAAGCAAGACCTCCTGGGTCTCCTGTGATTTAACAAAACAGTGAGTGGGATGAAATTCAAAAAATACATGATTATCCTTGGCAAACTGACTGACACTGATAAGGTTCTTTGTAATTTTGGGAACAAGAAGGAGATTATGTAGGTGTAAGAGGGTGTTTGGATTAAAGGGTGAAGGAAATGTAGTTGAACCAACAGAGTTAATAGACAAACCTTGGCCTTGACACGTGCGATATACTCTTCAATATTTTTGTCATCTTTCTTGATATTATGTAACTCAGAACTGACTTTATTAGCTTTTGCTTTGGTTACAGACGCGAAATACCTGTGGATCTTGTCCCAGGCTTGATGAGATTGACGTACACCAAGAATCTTGTTGATGATTTCTTCAGATAGCGTAGATTGCAACCATGTAAGAAGCATCTTGTCCGTTTTCTCCCATTCGATGAACTCTGGATTTACTTTTTCAGCTACTCTGTCTTCTTCTGACAGAAACTTCACAGGAATTCTTGGATTAACCAAGAAACGTTCAAGTTGATGTGCTATAATAGGAGGTTCAACGATTTGCTTCCAAAGAAGAAAGTTTTTGCTTGATAGCTTTACTGACATTTGAGTGTTGAAGAGCATGGGTGATTTGGAGTCTCCCGAAGGATTTTGTGTAGCTGAAGAACTATCATTACTAGAGCTTTGTGTAGCGGAAGCCATGGATGAGAGCAAGAAGCAAGAAATGGATCAGGGCCCCAAGATTGGAGCTCTGATACCATAAACGAAAGAAGAGAGAGAAAGAGAAAGAGAAACTGAATATTATTGATCTTCAAAAAGTAAAGCGAACGTACAATGAGGTCACTATATATAGACCTTCAAAATAAGCCTAATACATTGAGCTAGGTTGTTATGAGCTATCTAACTAACTCCTTAAAATCAGGAGCTGCCTAACAACTATCTAACTAATCAATACAAGGATGTGATCAGCTACAAGCTGATGCACAGTAAGCATAAAACAGGAAGCTATACACAGTAAGCATAGTAAGCTAGCTATTATCTAATAATTTGGAAGTCACATAATCCATATTTAATTATTAAGAGTATTATTATTAAGGAATTAAGGAAAATAAAAATACTAGGGTGTTACATTGTGAGTGCATGTAAGGATGTCCAGTATTGTTGCTACGACTATTGCCATGTATTACGCTGGAAAAGATAGTCTTTGCTGATTAGCATGTTTCAATGCACAAAGATTACAGCTTTTGTTGTATATGGCATCAAATTAGAATTATGTCTTTTCATGTTAAACCTTACCCCATAAACTGATTTAGAGCAGTAGATATTTTGCGTATGCTTAAGCTATATGACTTAGAATGGAAACCTTTATTTTTTATCTTATTGCTTTGTATTTGACTTATTTAGCAACCCTTTGTACAATCTTAATTTGGTTTGTTGACTTTTTGTCTCCTTGTATTTTTCTGGTTGTTAGTCTCGTGAATCTCATTTTAATTGTTCTGCTGGTTTATTTGTATTGCAGGACTCCTATGTGATTTGTAAGGTATTCCAAAAGGAAGGTCTTGGTCCCAGGAATGGTGCACAATATGGAAAACCATTTAATGAGGAAGACTGGGATAAAGAGGAAATATCTGTCTCTGTTCCTGCTATGTCTGCACAAGTTCCCATTCAACCTAGCACAAGTCATATTTCTGTTGAAAAACACATGCATTCCTCTACAACTGGATGCATTGGATTGACCTCTGTATCAAGTCCATCAGTACTTTCCTCTTACTTGACACATCCTTCAGCTCCAAGTAATCAAGTTGATGATGACATTTTACCTATGCTTGATTATTTCAAAGAAGATGATTACACATTGCCTGTGAATGAAAACAACGGAATTGAGGTTTGCAATCTATTCCTTTTTATCTGTACCATTGCACTTTTTGGGGAAATCTTGGCATGATTGTTTTTCTTTTTATGACTCGTGTTAGATGTTCCCCAATTTTGGTAGCCTCTTACTTTATCTGTCAGTAGTTAGTTTTTTGTATCTCTTTCATTTTGCATTTGACTCTTCATAACTTAAATTTCATTATGGTTGTGAAAACTAAACATTTTTGCTAACATTGTTCTTAGTGGATGTCTTGAAATTACTGCATATGTTGTATAAAACATCGTGCTCTGGCTTCCTTCTCTTTTGACTTAGTGTCATTTGAGGATGTGCTGTATTACACCCCCTTCCCTCCCAAAAATCCTGCATGCTTAGTCTTTCAAAGAAATAACTGAGAATTAGACATAATTTTGCAACACCCCCCCCCCCCCCCCCCCCCCCCCCCCCCCCCCCCGCAGCTTTTTTAGGGAGGTTGCCCTTTTTATTTTGCTGATTCTTGTAGCTTTCTGTGAGGCATAAGAGTATGTTGACTAAACTTTAAAAACTGGAAGGCTCAATTGTTGGACAATTGAAGCTACTAATCAAGATGTAGGAGTATACAATGTAGATGGTATTTCTCTTTGATCTATTTATAAATTTTGAGAGGCTTTTTCTTCAGATTTTAACCTGATAATTATTGTAAGAATAAAAAATCTATTATATGCTATTTTGCTTGCTTTATCCTCCATCTCGTACTCTCTTATTTTTATGCTAATTTAGTGATTGTGGAATAATAGGTGATTAATAATTCTGGTCAGGCAAACAATGCTGAAGCCGCACCTTATTTAGATCAAAGTGGCTTTTTTGATGATTTAGGAGACCTTGACTGCATGCTTGGATGTGATGAAGGTGGTTTTTTCTGTGGCCAGAGAGATGAATGTCCTACAAACGAAGATGACTTGGGGCCTTTCCACCCCCCAGACTTCTTGGAATTGACTGACTTAGTGGCGCCATTGTTATGGCAGACACAAAATGGAAGTCGGAGCCAAGATAAGAAAGCTTAGAAATTTGAGGAATTATAGACAGGAAATTGATAGAAATATGGCCGCAAGTACCTAAATGCGGATTACAAGTTATAAATTCTCTTCCATTTTCAATTTAAAAATTTCACCGCGGCATGAATTGTCTATTTGAACATTAATTTCTAAAATAAAATAAGTGAACTTGATAGAACTGATAAGAATATTTCTATGAAGCATCGATACGCCTATTTTTTTTTTTTTTACGTATTCAATACGGGTTCGTTGGCGATACTCATTTTCACGTATTGGATGAGTCAACAAAATCGATATGGTCAAATGCCATGAATGTAAATTTCAAAAATTTGAAGGGTGTTTTCTAATTGAAGATTTTTGGCAAAAAACCCAGAATCGAAATCTGACTCACTTAATTTTATACTCACCTCTGCCATCTCTGTTCTAAAATCGCTGAAAGCTCACTGTCATTTGCCGGCTGACTCACTTCTTCCTCTCCTTGTGCGTCTGCCATCTTTGATCTGTGGCAAGTGTCGACTCACTTCCCCGTCTCCTCGACGAGGTCGCAGTCTCTTTGCTCTCTTCTGTGTCTACCCTTCTCTCTCTTTCTCTCTATTTGCGTATGTGATTGTTGTCGGTTTGTCATTTCTTTAACCTCATTTTTTTCCTTTTTTTATCGTGCATGAATGTTGTGTTAATTTGAGCTTTTGATTTTTGTTAATTTGTCCATATTCTTTTTTTTTTTTTTGGTAAACAATAACAGGAAAAAGCAAGACAGAAAGAAAACTAAAAACCATCGACTCAGAAGAAACAAACTCAGCATCTTGCAGCTGGAGTGATGACTCCCGGATCCAGCATATCAGCAGTAAGAAGATTAAGTAGCTCACTGTGAGGGGATGTAATAGTGGATAAACCAAAAGGATCATCCATTGCTTTCTTCGCTAGCCAGTCCGCACAATGATTACAGGTCCTAGAAATATGCTTCAACAAGACAGACCAATCCTTATTGAGAGCAGCTCGAATCTTAGTTACCAGAGGTAGCTTTCGAGTGTCATTACCAGTCATGGTAAGAAGGCCAATGGCTTGAGCAGAATCTGATTCAAGAATAATTTTCTTCCAACCAGATTTCCAAGCAAACTCCAACCCATGTAAAATAGCCCAGAGTTCAGCTTGCAAAGGGGAGCAGGAACCAATAAAGACAGAGAAACCAGAAACCCAATTCCCCTCCCAGTCTCTCAATAATCCCCCACATGCAGCTCTTTCATTAGAAACTGCACCATCAACATTTAATTTTAAAGAACCTTGAGTTGGAGCAATCCAGGCAGGAGAGGATCTGATGAGGGGGTGTATAGGATCAACTTTTGTTAGCAATTTTCTGTTACAGCACCTTAACTCTCCAATTGATTCAGCAATACAAGGAGAAGGGTCTTCAGGTCTCTTTACAAAGCCTTCATGAAGCTCTTTATTTCTCCAATACCATAAGAAATTACAAACGGTAAAGAAAAAGTCCCTCCAGTCCTTGGCATGGGTATTCTTTATATTCCAATACCATATTCTTATTTTGAGCTTTTCGTTGTCCACAACAAATATACTTTTATTATGATTATGTTTTTTTTAACATGATTATGATTGTAAATTCTGTTTTTTGTCTATTTATTATGATTTTATGGATAATCTATTATTTGTGCTTATGTTTTTTTCTTTTATTATATTTTATTAATGTGAAATACACTTTATATATTAAAAATATTATTTAATACTAAGACGTATCGGAACGTATCGAAATATTAGTATTTTTGAAGTAACGTATCGACATCCCGTATCGGGAACGTATCGAAATTGCCGTGTCAGTATCGGTGCTTCATAGGAATATTCTAAGCCCAATCCTATCAATTCGGGTGTTACAAAGTATTTTTATTAAAATCCGGTTATGCCGGAAGTTTTCTAACTTTTATCATCTACGTTCATTGCATTTTTCACGTTGAAGATTAATATTCGTATGTAGTAATGTGATATAATTTGCTTTGTTTTTATTTTTGTCCGTAAACCATATCAGCCTTGTAATGGCAGTAGTTTTTTTTTTTTTTTTTTTGTTTGGATTAATTTTTTTTTAAATGATTATTTTTAAAAAAAGAATTTTTAAAAAATTTTGTGTTAGGATTAATTTTTTTTAAATGATTATTTTTCAAAAAATAAATTTCCAAACATGCACTGATAAGTCTAAACTTGTATCTTAGCTACAAATGCTGGACTCAACTAACTAAATCTTCGAGGCTATATTTCTTGGTCAAATGTCATTATCCAAAAGTTTTTGAGATATCCTGAAAAGTAATATCAGTCTTTTGAATAGCTGAAAATAGAAAATACGTCAATCATAAAACAAAATACCTTGCTTCAACATGTAGAGATTTACGAGAGATCTTTCTTAAAGATCCTTATTCTTTAAGGACGTTTTTGTTAAAGCAGAATCCTCATGGACCAAGTTACATTCTTAGTGATTATTCTAATATAACGGTGACAAGATAGTTTGAAATTATGCTCTCCTGTATCTTTTTCATGAAGTGGTTAAATAAATTTTTTTCGTTTTTTACATAAAAGTGAATGAGAATGGTTTTGAACTCAGAATTCTACTTAAAATTATCTATTATCATAATGATTAAATAAACTGACAAATATATGGTACATTATATAGGTAAAGCCAGATAACTTGAGAGGGACTACAGATAAATTAAGAGGACAGACTTCATGGATTTTATTTTTCAATTAACAAGTATTTTTTTTTTTTTAAATAAACCTAGTTAATGTTGCCAATTAATATGTGCAATGTTATAAGGACATTACAAAAAAATTTAATTCAAAGATTGAAGCCTCTCCTCTCTTAAAAAGTAAGAAAAAGATTGAAGGATGGATTGTAGATTACAAAAACTTTTCCATTTCAAAAGCTTTTATTTTTGCTTTTTTTTGGTAAAAGATTCAAAAGCATTTTTTATTGATAGGTGTTATATTTTTTTTCTCTTCAAAATTATCATTTTATTAAACATTTTTTATTTTATATGAAAATAACTACAATTATTTTATAGTGAAGTAGGATATTGTAATCATATTTTAGAAAGCAGTTATTTCAATTGGGTAGTGTTTTGCTTTCCGACGTTCCCATCAAATTTTTTTAAAGAAAAAAGACTATTTTTCATAAATAAAAAGTAACAAACATGTACTTAATCTATTTCATATGTCAGTGACAAATACTGGACTCAATCTTCGGGGCTAAATACAAAAATTTCGTATATTTCTTGGTGAAATATCATGATCAGAAAGGTTGTGATACTCTGAAAAGGAGTAGCTTCGTTCAAATGAATGAATTTGGAGCAATAAAATATTGGATGCCATTCCTATAAAATATAAAAGGAGTCTGGAGCTATTAATGCAACTTATTAAACAAGAAAATAAATATAAAGAAGAAAAAATAATCTAGAAAAAAATTATATCATTTAGGCATGAAGCTGTTAATACAACCATAACCATCTATGAAGTTTATCTACGTTATTCAGTATACAGTTCAGAACCTCTCACCTAATTGGAACTCTTTACAGAGTACACAACCAGTAAAAATGACAAATAATGGCACTCTTTACCTTGATTCAATTGCTTGAGTTTCAGAGCCTCTTAAAAATGATCTACGCCACCATATTTGGAATGCCTTGCTTAGATTCGGACATTCAGTGCCATGCTTTGAGAAGTAATGAAACCATTCCATGAATAGCATGTGTTGTTGCTTTAGAGGTAGAGTAAGAAGTGTCTGACCCATAGCCTCTTGCAAGAGCTTTATATCAAGCCCTTTTCTACATCTCTGCAACCAACCAAAGTCCAACAACATTGGTCTGAACCATGTTTGCACAATCCCTGATCTAGCTTCCAAAGGGCATTGTAGTTTTCTGGTAGCCATGGCAACAAACAGAACTGTAGAAACTCTACTTAGTTCATATCCAATCATGGGGGATACATTATCATGCATTTTAACAAGTTGCTGTTGATCACCCCATATATCCACAAATTCGTCCGCCATTTGCCCATCAAGCATGATTTCCAGCAACCAGTTGATGTTATCAACTGTAAAGAACCTTGGGATACACCACCCCAAAAGCTAGCTCAAAGGGTGGGAGTGCCCAAGGCCTTATAAACTCCACATTAGTTGTTCATCCAACCAATGTGGGACTATATATCTCAACACGCCCCCTCACACAAGAGCCCTTTGGGCTTGAAGCGTGGATTATGCACAGGCCCACTTTGGGCTTGAAGCGTGGATTATGCACAGGCCCAATTTTTGGTTTACCTTTTGTGCTTTTTGTTTTTAATTCCACTTTAAAGTGGGGGACGGTGAGGCTCTAATATCATGTAAAGAACCTTGGGATACACCACCCCAAAAGCTAGCTCAAAGGGTGGGAGTGCCCAAGCCTTATAAACTCCACATTAGTTGTTCATCCAACCAATGTGGGACTATATATCTCAACATCAACCTGTCTTGAGACGCGCTCAATCATCGACTTATTCATATCATTCTTCCTCGACCTTTCTGGAGGGATGGGGTTTGATGCCTCCTCAAAGAGGGTAATCAGAGAACTCAGACATGATTGGCAAACAAAATATAGATCCTCCTTGTTGAGGTCAAGATGGTTCTTCTCATAGACTGAGCTTTTGCAAAGAAGACCCTTGACTAGTGACTTAAGTTCATTTCTTGCATTGGCATCAACACAAGTGGTGACAGACCAAACAAGTTGTCGCGCTACATTTGGCTGGGAATCTTCTGAATCGTGTAGGTAAAGCCTTCCTAAAATGTCTCTTGTTGTTGCATCATCGAACTTAAATTTTGTGAATAGGCTCCTCAACTTTTCTTCTTCTTCTTCTTCTTCAGTCCAAGGAACAACCTCAAGGAATTGTAAACAGGCCACAACACCCTTAGTGAACATGATGCCTGCGGACACCTAGTAATACAAAGAGATTACAATGTAAGAGACTAAAGAGGCACCAATGTACTGAACAAAAAAATCATCAAAAAGTCCCAATAAAAGTTTCTCCATGTCGCTAGATGTATAGAATATTTTCTTTTAATTCATGCCACTCTGAACTAATCCAAACGAAACAGTTTTTTCTACCATTACATCTCATACGGAACATATATTGCTTATATGTTCCATAATCTTCACAACCCAGCTTGTCCCTAAATCATACTTATTAAAGTGCAGTATAAAAAGCTTAAAAGAGAAGCATATAATAAATTAATGTCATTTACACTTGAAATAAGAACAATTAAAGTTACACCATGCATAAAAAAAAAAAAACCAATGAAACAATCAAAAGATCTCAATTAGAGGCAAAAGGACGCACACCCAGAATTTATTAGAACACATTTTGTTATGGATATAAATATGATATCCCAACTACCTACCTGGAAATCAGCTAATGGGAAGCATCATAAACATCTCAACAACTCCAACAATGAGAAGACACAAGAATAGGATCACATCCCAACAGAAGGGGAGCTGAATCCTACTGAATAGAGGGAGTTCAAAAGGCCCTAGCCTTGACAGGTAAATCATATAAATAGGAGCCTAAGAACCCAGGTAAACACTTTTGACTCATTTATGAATACTGCCCACACTGTGCACACACCACTCCTTGGCAATAAGCCTATTGCTTGTGCGTAGTGATTGGGACCTCGGCTATAAGCCTAGTATACACCTGATATACATCATCTCTGAGCGCATTGATAGTTTTCTTATGTGAATTTTTATTAATATAAGTAATTTTTTTATATTTTTAATATGTGAACAGTAAATCCGGTTCAACCCGGTTGAATCTGGTCGAACCAATGACCCAGTAACACAGTACCTCGACCGGTTCGATGACCGGTCCGAGTTTTAAAACACTGATCTAAACTACTGACAAGATCAACGAACGGTACCCGACTCGATACAGAATCATCCTGGCAAGAGGGGTGACAGATTCGGGAAAACCCAGCTCGGTAGAAGAAAGGCCGGAAGAGCTATCGCTCAAACCCGAAGGAGGGATCCGATCCAGAAAAGACCTCGGACCCTTCGTTACTTGGGAAGGTGGTAAAATATAAGATAGAGGGACAGGCTCGGAAAAGAAACTCGACCCAGGAATCGAAGGACTTGCTGGGGGAGAGTTGGCTGAACTGAAGTTAAGCTGACTTTGATGACTCCCTCCACTCCGACCTCTCCTGCCAACACCACCCGGGACCTCCGATGGCCTCCCCTATGACCACGAAGAAGCTGTTGAAGCTTCTCCTCCTCAGTGTATTCTTTGCCAAAGAGCCAGTATTGGACTGTATAACACCTCAAATATTTAAATGTGTGTTTTAATATTATATTGTGAAAAGAAAATTGGTGGATTAGTGAAAATCCAAGAATTATGGCCAAAATGGGCAAAAAGGGCAAAATGGTAATTTGCCAACCGTGTGTTCTGAGGCAAAAATACTGAGTTAGAGATTTCAAATGACAAAAGTAATACTGGAAATGGAATCAGGGCGGAAAATTGAGTGCATAGGCAAATTTGGGAAAAATTGATGAATAGTGAATTTTTAGTGTTAAAATACTGTGGTGTGAGTGTACCGATAGGTGTGAAATTTTTATCAAGATTTTGGAGAAATAAAAATATGTCATGGACTGGAAAAATATGTAGATTAAGAATTTATGATCGGAATTTTTATCGGAGTTAAAGTTAGATCGCGTGTGGGACCCGTGTGACCGAAGTCACTTAGTCTCCCACCCTTTTTCTTCTTTCTTTCCTTCCTTTTCTTCCTCATTCGCGCGCCCCCCTGTGTAGAAGAACAAAAAACACCATTTCTTCTCCATTTTGCCATTTCTTCATTTCTTCACCAAATCGCTTGATTTCGGTGTTGAAATCTATTGTAAACAACTTTCTAGATCCATTGGTAACACTTACAAACCTTGAATCCACCTCCTTGCTTCATTTTTGGCCAAGAACATATCTGACCCACTTGTGTTCTTGGAGTTTTGTTGGAACTTTGATCTTCCTTTGGCTTAGGGGAGCCTTGGTGGTGAGCATACACTTGATTGTGAGTATACTTGTGGTATTTTTGTGGTTGATATTGTAGATCTAGGAATTTATGCTCTAAACCTTTAATTTTAGATGTGTGATGATAGAGAGCCCAAATGGAAAAATGCTATTAGATGAAAAGGCCTTAGAATCATGCTTGTAAGCTATAAATGCTATGATAATTTTTGGTGAAAAAGTTAGGTTTTTAACTTAGGAAAATTTGAGGAATTTTCATGAAAAATGAGTTTTGGTGTAATTTGGATTTGATGATTGTTGTAGGGTGCCTCACACGGACGTAATTGTGAACGGTTGATTTGGAGCATACGTTTGGAACGGATTTGCTCGTATTGAGGTAAACCCTTGGAACTTGGGTTTAATCCCTAGTGTGCTCCACCACGCCTAGTGGAAGGTTGTGGTTGGATTATGTGTTTATGGCATTGCGTGATTGTGTGCTTGTATGCATATTGCTTGGATTTTGTGAAAATTGTTTGGTCACTGGCCAGTTGACGTGTGTTGGTTTGGACATCCGCTGGGTTCATCCTGTGTGAGAATGCCAGTTGGATATGCCATGGTGTCGACTCTGGGAGCGACATCAGGATGATCCAAACGGGGGACATCCGCCGGATAGGGCTCATGAGGAGTTCCGGTTGGGTTTTGCCATGGAGTCTTCTCAACCATGGGAGAGGCGCCAGGATTGTCTCGGGAGTTATATGATGGAGTCCTTGAACATGAATCCATGCGTGGATGTTCTTGGGTTGTCTCCAGTTGGTTGGTGATATTGTATTGCTTGCATATTACATGATGTCATATTTATACATTTGAGTGAGCCATGGAGTGGAGAGAGCCTCTAGCTCCATTGGTTTACTGAGATATATCCGTATATCTCACCCCGTGTTTGGGGGACCACATTTCAGGTCACTATGAGCCGGGAGGAGCTTCGGGCAAGAAGCCCGCTTAGTGGACAGTGGATTTGCATGCGGTGCATTGGGATTGCATGACATTTTGGAGGAGGACTATGGATTGCACATAGCATGACATTAGTATTTTGAGACTTAGGTCATGAACATATTGCATGATGTTATTCCCATGCTTTTTGGTAGTGTTCATGATTGTATACTAAGTCTTATTTATTGCTTATTATTCATGACATGGATAATTGTATATTTTGAGTGAGCATGGGACTTGTCCATTGCCACATTCATTGCACTTGAAGTCTTGATGATTCATGTTGTAAAAATGGTCCATATTCGTATGTAAATGGCCATTACATTGAGGACTTTGTAAATGATGTATGTTTTAAGGAAATTGCATGATGGAAGGGCCTAGAGCCTACATTAGGATGTGTTTAAGTGTTGTGTGGAGTACCAAGGGGTTAGGGATGGATTACACAACCTTTCATGGGCTTAAAATGCTGTAATCTGTCACTTTTGCTGCATAGTAATCGATTACCCAAGCATGGTAATCGATTACCATGCAACAGGGGACGAAATTTGGCTACTGTCTTCACTGGTAATCGATTACTGAGGCTTGGTAATCGATTACCATGTGAGGTAATCGATTACCCAAAGTTGGTAATCGATTACCAGAACAGAGGAGGTCAAAATTTGGCTACTGCCTCATTTTTGACAGGTGGTAATCGATTACCACCCACTGGTAATCGATTACCACAGTGTAATTTTCGAAAATTCAAGTTTTTCTGGACTAAAAGAAAGGGGCTTAACTTGATGGGTAGAACTCCAAATGGTACGTGGTTTGAAACCACGCGTAGATAACGTAAAGGACTATAACTTGGTAAAGTGTGAGAGTAAGATGGTGAGTTTAAATGAATTGAATAAAAAGAAGGATTAATGATGTTAGTAAAATGTATGATTCCGCGAATTGCATTTACAATTATAGTGTGGTTTTAATTGATTACAGAAAAAGTATTGATATAAGAAAAGGAATATGATAAAAGAAAAAGTTGCCCGTAATTTAATTAACCCAATCACTGTGATTGTAACTGTGCTTAATATCATAATCAATGTTAACAATACCGGTGTAGAACGGGCTGTTACAAACTTCCCATTAATGTGAAACGTCAAAACGTCAATTACCGTTAATGCGAAACGTCGATTACCATTAATGCAAAACGTTACCATAATGCAAAATGTTAAAACGCCAATTACAATTAATGTAAAACGTTAATTACCATTAAAGCAAAACGTTACCATAATGTAAAATGTCAAAACGTTAATTACCTTTAATACGAAACGTTACCATAATGCAAAATGTCAATTACCATTAATGCGAAACATCAATTACCATAAAGCCTCTTTTATTATTAATTAAACCAATTGACACACATTACACATGAGACACAAATAATTTACATTCTCCCACTTGGCTCATATCATAAGGTGTCCATTCATGATTTAATTAACATTCACTATAATACGCATTTATAAGGTTAAAGGTTCCATACATTGACGTCATCATAATTCATTTGCTGATATGTCCTCTTCTCAAGCAATATGAGCTTTGTGTTCACACTGCTTCATTTTGATTTTTTTCCTTTTTTAGAAACTTTTTTAATAAAAATAAAATATTTTAAAAATATTTTTCAATTAATTTTAATCAAAAACGTTATTAATTTATTTTTGCGAAAAAATGGTGAAGCTTTTATATCAGTTCACCTTTTCAATGCAATTAATTCCCACTACCTTTTCCTTGGAAAATGTTGGGCACATGCATCTATATGTATCGTTTAACATTTTAAAATTGTAAAATACGAACAAATTAAAAAAAGTCTCAATCCTCATTCAATGCCCCACTCAACTATTACATGTCAGACTTTAATGATGATTTCTAAATTTGAATTCAGAGGCTCTTTTCAAATTTCAAATTCAAACTGATCATGATTTCTACATTGGAATGACCAGTTTTTTTAAAAAATAAATGATTTAGATTTAAAATTTCAAAATTTGATTTCGAATTCATTTTTGAAATTTCATTTTTTAAATATTTCGATTTAATTTTTTAAATTCAACTTGTAATAGTGGCAGACAATTTGGTAAATTGGAAAAAGTATTTTTTTTTAAATCGAAAATTCCTTTTTAAATTCGAAAAAAATAATTGTGGTGGCAGATAAGTCATTGAATGTCCCTACTGCTGTTCACATTGGAATTGGTTAGATGATTTAATTGCTTTTTACATTAGAATTTCTAATCTGATCTAAAACTCAAATTTTGAATTTAAAACATGGATGGTGGGAAAAGATTTGGAAAGTTGTGGGTGGCACTCAGCTAATTCTATAAAGGGGAACGTTGTGCATTGTTTCTTTGAGAGAAGTTCTTTTAGAGAAATATCCTTCTTCTTTTCTACTTTTCCGTCTTCTCAAACGTAATGGTTCAAGATATGATTTTGTAAAGGATCATAATACTGATCATTTTTTTATTGTTTTCGACGCTTTTGTTATGATTTTCATATTTTGTTGTTGATATTTTGTCTTTGTATATCGTATTTCATGCTGTGTAGTTCTTGCCTGCATTTTTTTCGTTCATATGTGTAGTGGATGTTGTATTATTATTATTTTTTTTATTTACTTTATAAACAAACTAGTATATTACCCGTGCGATGCACGGAGAAAAAAGATCAAATTTTTTGTCGTTCGACGTGGTTGGTTAATCGCTCTGTAAATCTTATACTTACAAAAAACTGTGTTGCTATTTTGTTCTATATTTAAGGTGGAAAAAATTATAGCATTGACACAGAACTTTACAAATACCAACCACATACGAAAATATCCTATTTAGAGGGATAATTAATTTTGCATACAATTACATCATAATTATTTTATAATACATCATGTTAACATGAGGAAGGGATATAAAAAATGCATACAAATCATTGCTAACTATAACATTCATCAACAAAATCAAGGTAACAATAACACCAAACAAATATGGATTTAAAAGATCAACTTTTACCTATAATATGAAAACGCTATTCATTCAGTGTCATTTCATTGCAATCATTGGAAGGATGAGTTCAACACTTACTAAACATGTCATTTCCTGTGTGATTTCGTTAATTGTGCCTACGATACAGAAGGCAAAAACTCATTAAATAAGTAACACTAATATGTTAACACCCAAAAGTCATAGTATCAGCAAAAAAAAAGATTGGATTAAATTTTTTTAAGGACAAAAAAAAATGTTGTCTGAACGGAATTTGAATGCAACTTAATCTAATAAGCATGTATGAGTCATACTTTTTGCTTACATTGCAACAAATGCATATATACATAATCAAAACAACTATACTAATATTTGAGATAGACTTTCATTTATTGCAATCACATTTAAAAAATAATTATAAATAATTATTATTTGCAAGGATTTGTGTCTTTAGTATTTGATATTTTACAAATTTGTATTTACAAAAATTAAAATCGGATTCAGGAATATAATTATAAAAGAAGAAGGATAAAATTTTAATTTAATTATAAAAATGTGTTGGTGGACTGGCCCTCCGGGCCGAGTCCAATTTGCCACCTCTAACTATCAGCATGTAAAATGTTTTTATAGTTGTGTCTAGGTTTTTACATTTTAACTCAGAGATGAACTTTCATTTACTACAATTACATTTATAAAATAATAATAAACAATTTTTTTTTTTGCAAGGATTAGTGTCGTTAGTCTTTGGAATTTCACAAATTTATATTTACGAAAATTGAAATTAGATTTAGTAATTTAATTATAAAAGAAGAAGTATAAAATTTCAATTGAATTATAAAAAAATATTGGCGGGCCGGCCCTCCGGGCCGAGCCCAATATTTAACCTCTAATTGTCAGCATTTTATATAAATAATTTTTTTTTTGCAAGGATTAGTGTCGTTAGTCTTTGGAATTTTACAAATTTGTATTTACAAAAATCGAAATCAGATTAGTAATTTTTTTTGGTAAACAGATTTCGTAATTTAATTATAAAAGAAAAAGGATAAAATTTCAATTGAATTACAAAAATCTATTGGCGGGCTGAGCTAAGTTTTTCACCTCTGACTGTCAGTATTTTATATAAATAATGATTTTTCGCAAGTATTTGTGTTAATTACACACTTGCAATAAAAAAAATGATAGTTTAATTTCTTTCTTATCTACTAAATTAAAATTTTCATTTTTATAGTTCTTAAATTGTAATAATTTTTTATAGAATGATCGACGTCATTTTTTATTTAAATTTAAAATTTAAATTTTTTTATATTAATTATACATATTTTTATAAATAATTTCTTTCTAAACTATATAGAGAGATCAGAAGGATGTAGCCGGATCGAAGAGGAAGAGAGAAAGGGGAGGAAACAGAAAGGGCGTGGGAGGGAGTGAGGAGACAGGAAGAAGAAAAAAAGTTTATTTTATTTTGCAATTATGGACCGTTGGATTAGATTCTAATCGAACGGTGATGAAAGAAGTAGGCAAAGGTAGGCAAAATGGGAGTAGGTAGAATATCCTATCCCATATTCTTAAGAATCACATCTTATGAAATAAAAAAATGTCATATCAAACACCACCATAGCGAAACAAAATTAATAGTATTTAAGTTGAGAAAAAATGATACTAGCAAAACAAGATTTGAACATCCCCAACTGTACGATTTATTAAAAAAATCCCCAAAGCATGATAGAAAGCACATCAACAAAATACGGTAAAAATTTACAGGACAAAAAGAAATAACACTTCAAAGCAGGACTCTATTCTGAAACTATTAAAGTGTAATGTTGTCATCCCCTATATTTTACAAGACAGACCACCCTTCATTTGTCAACATTTGTCCAACTGTCTTCATCTACCAGCTTGTAGACAATGAAGTGGTTGACCTTAATCTTCCACTCTCCTTTGGTGGGATCATATGATACAAATTCAGCACCTTGGTCCTCAGCCTTTCTCTTAAGCATCTCCTTGTATTTCTCCATCCTTCGCCCTTCCGTATACTGATTTCCAATTTTTTACTGCAGTTTCTGGAATCATTCACAGAAATTATGGCACAGGAATAAAGCTATAAAAATTATTAAATGCATAATATTTTTGGCAGGTTTCTTTGCATCATCCATGTATACAATCACCTCACTATGTGGGAGGGTATCCATGATTTTAAAATTTGTTTAAACACAGTGACTTAATAATACGTGCATTACCATCCACGACAACCAGGGATGTCATTGCAACTAAAGGAGCACAACAACCAATGTTCAATAAAATGATCCAAAATTTATGATTATATAAGATCAATAAGGCTACAGCCTACAACTGTCCTTTATAATTTAATATTATAAATTCACAAGGAGAACATACTCTCTTTATGCTATGAGCTGGTCGCCTAGTCCAATCAGCAGGAATGATACATACTTCTTTAGAGATAATTTCGTAACATTACATATAAAATAAGGGCTATTTTGTTTGGGTTTAATGGGTATAATGTTACATGATATAAGAATATTTTCCTACCCTCACAATAAACAAGAGAGAGAAAGTGGAATGACAAGAGAAAAAGAAACATATGGACCCCACCTCTTAGTTGTGTGTGTAGGAAAGTTATCTTAGATTATGTAACATGATACTCATAAAACCCATTTTGTTTTTAACCTTTTTTATGTTTCTAACGAACCAAGAAAAAAAAGTTTTTGTTTTTCTCATAAGTTAGAAAGAGTAGTTTTTGAAAAATATCTATAAAAAATGGGAAATGTGTTTGTCCTTTTAAATGACACAACTTACGTAATTTCACTCTCATAAAGAGATGAGACCCATACCTTTATATTTTTTTGTCTACTCTCTCTCTCTCCCATGATCTATCTCTTTCTCACACTTAAAATGACACAACTTTTTTTTTGGTGAAAAAAATGACACAACTTTATATCTTTAAAATGATACATACTTTATAAAACTTCTTTTTTAAAAGCTTATCCAAACATACCCTAAATAAGGCAAAATGTGCTTGTTCTCATCCACAAGTAAGGTTTTCAAAATCCCATTAGAAAGTGGTGCCCAATGTCCTAGAGCAGAAATATATTCACAAATCTTTGGATGGCATGACAGGCCTTATCACCGTTGTATAAAACACAATACTTTATTCCTACAACTCAAGTAGGACAGAACACTAAATGCAATCAATTATGATATTACCGTTCTTATTCACTGGTGTGGGTCTATCCTTGAAAGATGATGCTTTCTCGGAAGCCCTTCCAGGCCACTGCTCTATGGGACTAATGAATAACGCCCTTGGATTTTCCCTAGGAATGATGGTTGTAAGGAGGTGGAACGGTTTAGGTTAGAAACGTGGATGAGAGGGAAATAGGGTAGGAGCAGTTGCATTACTGGCTGAGGAGACAGTTGCTTTTTCAAGGAATGTTTTCAAAATCTGCAATGAGTGCAGATTTGATAACGGCTGCATATATATAAGTGACTCAGTAGGGAAAGGTGTCCCTGTCACTCTTATATCCTAAGCCAAGGAACGTTCCCTTTGTCTTTTACCTATATTCCTAAAAGAATACTAATATACTAATGACCTAAGGAATATTTTAAAAAAAATATAGACCTATTTAACCAAAGAAACAGGAATTATATATATATATATATATATATATATATATATATTATAAAGAAATATATATATATATATATATATATATATATTTATTTTTAGTGCTGAAGTTGCTCATCAGATGGGGGAACGAATAGTATTGTGCCATCAAAATAGGCCTAGATGGGAACAAATTTTCGTCCCATCAATAGACTACAAGAAGACCAACAGCCATTAAACACTTTAAGGTTGGAAAGCAAAGTGCATAGAATTGCAAGGAGAGTAAAATCCTCCGACCATCTTCACTTGGGCAGCCGTGGTGAGTGAGATATCTCCATTTAAAGTCTGGAATGGATTTGGAATTTTGGCTTTTTGGAGTGTTTTCAAACCTATAGGCTTGAAAAGATCTTCCTCCATCATTCTAGTGGAATTAGTGGTAAGAAACATCCACTTAATCTATGTTTTTAACAAGTTTCATGAAATTTGGATTTTGATGAATAATGCCATACGAAATTCATAATTTTAGAATGGATTTTTATAGTCTTGAGAGGTGTCGAGAAGTCAATAAAGATGACATTCTAACATTAGCAGGTTTGTCTAGAGTCTGAAATGAAGTGTCAGCTTGAAACTTATTCACTTTCACAAAAAGTAAAACCACTCAAAGGATGACTATAGTTTGGATAGCAAAAAAAGTTGAAATAATTTCTGCTTAAGTACAAAACCAGAATAAAAATAACAAAATCATAAACTCAAAATCAAGAAATATAGTTTTACAGGCATAGTTGTCAATAGCAGTTAGCGGCAAGTTGCGACCGACCCCGAAAATGGTATAGCGGTGTAGCGGACAGCGGTATTACCGTTGCGGTGAAGTATTAATTCCACATATATTATACTAACAATCAAGAAACAAGGCAATACCGCTTTTAGTATTAATGCTCAAACATAAGAAGTCACACAAAATCAAACACATAATTCTACAACCAATGTCAAATACAAGGAACATAAAGGAAGGATCCAAAATTAAACACAACTGAACAATAAAATTGTCAAATAGCCAAGTACAAGAAATGAACTAGTAAAGAAAATCATCATCATCTTCGGATTCCCCATCAGATTCCAACATGGCTATTTGAAAATCATCAAAATGGCTTGTACAACCATAGAGCTCTGGGTAGAAGACCTGTCAAACAAAAAACGTCCAAACGAAAAAATAAAATAACATTCTATTCCAAAAAAGAGAGAGAGGGAGAAGATAAAAAGATACATTACACAAATGAGACTGAGAAAAGTCAGTGCCCCTTGATCACCCCCCAAAAGTGCAAACAAATATAAAAATTGAAAGTAAATGCATGACTCTGAGAAACTAAAACAAGTGCAACTTACGGAAGTCCAAAATTATTCTGACCAAACATGCCTGGAGCGCCACTGAAGTTACTTGCACCAGCTATTTAAGACAGTAGGGTAAAACAATCAATTCCAAACATTAATCCTAATACCATTTCATGAAACATAACAAATAGTATAAGCATATATAATTATTGAACTGACCAGGTTGTGTCTGGCCATAGTTGCTAAAGGCAAAAGTACCACCGGATTGAGCAACTTGTGCGGGTTGGAAAGGTGTTGACATGGATGGCTGCACGAATAAAGTCAAACAAAAAAAAATGGTAAAAACTTGAGAGTCGATTAACTCACTATACATGCATAACACAAAGATTTCAAACTTGAAAATGGACAAAATACAATTAAATTAATTAACATATAAAGATGCCAAGTTTAGTCAGAAATATCCACATATGAATAAATTAACTATTTTAAAATATCTCTAATTATGCTCTATAAGTTCACATCAATAATTCCACGAAGGATTCACAATTCATTATGCTGGACCTAAAGGTGTAATTGAATCAAGTTGAAATATCCTCACAATTGAAGTCTGTGTGAGTAATGATATATAAATAGCTCTAGACCAACTATCTCAAAAGCTTAGGCCTTTCTCAAAAAATTGAGCTATTATGTAGAGGACCTTGAAATGGTTTTATATCTCAAAAAAGCCCCCCAAAAAGCAATAGCTTTTTGGGCTGAAATCTAATTTTAATTACAAAGAATGGGGCATCAGAGACCGAACTCCTAATCAGTTGGCCATTGGACTCTGATACCTTGTTGAGGATTATCATAGATATAGCATTTACCTATTTGTTACTACTCTATCTGTTGCTTTATGCACTATCTGGCTGGGCATTTACTGTATGCTGAGTTACAGCAGATTATATATCCTAGTGTTATCTTGTTAGATAGTCATTTTCTGTTAGTTAACTGACTCATTGCTGAGTCAGGTACACATTCTCTATATAAATAATAGTTGGGCTTGTGGCTTATTGTATTGTTTTAATAACATTCAGATCTTCCAATGGAGTCTCTCACTCATTTCTCTCTTCTCTCAACTTACTCTCTGATCTTTGTTCACGTCTCCCAATAGCTTAATCTTTTGGAAAGGATAACGTCTCCCATAAACAACACCTCAGTTTAAGCTTAATCTTCTTGGTTTTTTATATATAATCATATCTCATACAAATAATCTTTCAGTTACTTAGCTTACAATAGCTTGTTTAATGTTTAACCAGTATGATATATTTCATACAGATAATCTTTCATTTAATATTAAAATAATAATTTACAAACACTTTTACACTTTTACTGAATTTGGTTTTTAATAGAGCCCAATGATATTTATTGATCCATGTAGCCAACCCTACATAATTGGATAAGGCTTAGTGGTGGTTGTTGCACTATTTATCATTTATATGCAATATTTTTAGAATATTGACATAACTAGTTTTGTAAAAAGCTCAGTAAGTTTGTAAAGTTGAGCTCAAGCAAGACTACATTTTCGCTTGCTCATAAAAAAAAATTCTGAACTTTATGGGAAAATAAAAAGATTATAAGTGAAAAGCATTATTAAATACAAAACTACTCACCGCTGTTTGACCAAAACCTATTAGATTGTTAGAAGTGAGAGGTGCACTGTGTTGGCTTTTACAGGTCCCTTAACTGATGTTCTCAGGCAAAACTCACAAATGGCTCAATAATATTCTCTGAAACACACATTTCTTATTATGTAGTACTCTGCCAACCACACTTACAATTGTTTTTTCAAGATAGCATTTATAGACAAAATATAGTACCCTAAAGCATTTAAAAGACTCTTACAAAAACTAAACACAATTAATATCCACTAACAAGAACCTAACAGACATAAACCTTTCATATCCTTTTCTTTGAATTTCAAGTTTATCTAATAACACTCCCCCATAAACTTTAAATTTTTCTACCGTCCTTCATTCCCAACATTCTTTTATAGTTTTCGAGAAGTAAAGTTGGCAACGACTTTCTGAAAATATCTCAAACTTGATCTCGACTTCCCACGTGTACAAGCTCCACCTTTCCTTCCTTTACTTGATCCCGGATGAAATGGAATCTGACATCAATGTGTTTGCTTCTCTCATGATTAACCGGGTTCTTGGCTAACTCAATAGCGGATTTGTTATCGACTCGGATCTCGGTTGGTCCAGCCTATTCTTGTTTCAGCTTTCCGAGCAAATTTCTCAACCAAATTGCGTGACATACACACCAAGACGCAGCTACGTATTCAGCCTCACAAGTCGATAGTGCCACAATGGGTTCTTTCTTCGATGTCCAAGTGAATGTCGTGTTTCCCATGATAAATACATATCCAGTCGTGCTCTTCCTGTCATCCACATCTCCATACCAGCCACTATCCGAGTAGCAAATTAAATTGTAATTATCTGACTTCAAATAGTGAAGTCCTATGGATGTTGTTCCTCGTATATACCTTAGTATTCTCTTTGCCGCCTTCCAGTGTGAGTAGCCCGGATCCTCCATGAACCGGCTTATAATCCCAACACTCAAACATAAGTTCGGTCTTGTGCACGTCAAGTACCTCAGACATCCAACTAAACTTCTGTAATTACTCGGATCAACTCGGTCTCCACTATCATACTTTGAGAGTTTTAAACCAGGTTCCATAGGGGTTGAAACCGGGTTGCAGTTCAACATTTTGAACCTTTTCAGAATTTCTTTTGCGTAAGCCTCCTGAGAAACGAAAATCCCGGATTCGTCTTGTCTGACCTCCAACCCAAGAAAATATCTCATCAACCCGAGATCTGTCATCTCGAATTCCTTTGTCATTTTCTTCTTGAAATCTTGAATCATTTTTTCATTGTTCCCAATAAAGATGAGGTCGTCTACATATATAGCTATAATAAACATATCATTTCCACTTTTTTTAGCATAGAGAGCATGTTCATAAGGGCACTGCTCAAAATTGTTTTCCTTGAAGTGATTGTCAATCCAGGTATTCCACGCTCGTGGTGCTTGTTTCATCCCGTACAATGCTTTCTCCAGTCTCAGCACCTTCCTTTCTTCTCCGGTTTTCATGAAGCCTGGAGGTTGTTCGAGATAAACCTCTTCTTCAAGTATTCCATTCAGGAATGCTGATTTTACATCCATATAGTATATACGCCACCCGAACTGAGCTGCCTGAGAGATTAGCAATCTGATTGTTTCCATCGTGGTTACCGGTGCAAATACTTCATCGTAGTCAATTCCGGCCTTCTGTTTGTATCCTTTAGCTACTATCCGTGCTTTGTATCGCTCTATTTCTCCCTGAGCATTCATTTTCCTTTTATACACCCACTTTACTCCAATAGGCCGACTTCCTTCAGGTAGCTCGGCCAACTCCTATGTCTTCTTCCGCTCGATGGCCTTGATTTCTTCTTCCATGGAAGTTTGCCATTTTTCATCTTGGATTGCTTCTTCAAAAACTCAGATCTTCTGAATCTTCCAATAAACAAATAAGATGTGCCTCGTTAGTTGAATCATACAAATCTTGTAAGCTCCTCATTCTGGGTTGTCTCAGCTCGTCCTCTTCATCCGTTCTTTCAGGACTTGCCGGGATCCACGTCGAGGGTTGTCCGACCTCAATAGGACTAGCTGATGGCTGTCCGGGTTCTGAGATGATCTCGGTTGGACTATTCCAGTCCCATTCGGCTTATTCATTAAATTTCACATCTCGGCTTACCAACACCTTTTTACTGATAGGATCTAGCAATCTGTATCCCTTTGTCTTTTCATCATACCCGATGAATAAAAACTTTCTACTCTTATCTTCAAGCTTTGTTCTTAACTGATCTGGCACGTGTGCATAACCAACACTGCCAAATACCCTGAGGTGATCCACTGAAGGCTTCTGTCCATTCCATGCTTCTTGCGGAGTCTTATCATTCAAGCTCGAATGAGGACATCTATTTTGCACATACACAGCACATTGTACTGCCTCTCCCCAATATTCCTTAGGCATTTTCTTTGTTTTTAATATTGATCGTACCATATCCAAGATAGTTTGATTCTTCCTTTCGGCAACTCCATTTTGCTGTGGTGAGTACGGAGCTGTCAGAAAACGTCTTATGTCGTGCTCCTCGCAATACTTCCTAAATGCGTTAGAGATGTACTCCCCACCTCAGTCAGAACGGACCGACTTAATGAATCTCCCAGTTGCATTCTCAATCATCACTTTAAACCTTTTAAATACTTCAAGTACCTCGGACTTTTCATTCAGAAAGTACACCCAAGTTTTTCGCCTAAAATCATCAATGAATGACACAAAATAACTCTTCCTACTGAATGAACCCGGAGTAATGGGTCCACACAAGTTAGTATGAATAAGCTCCAGGGGTTGCTTAGCCCGGTATCTCGCCGACTTCTGAAATGAGCTCCTTGCATGTTTTCCAAGTACACAGAACTTTCCTTCATAGTTCATCCTTGGCAATCCTTCCACCATATTCTTCCTCGTCAACTCGATCAGACCACCATAGTGAAGGTGTCTAAACCGACGATGCCATAAGGTCACCTTATCTTCTATTTCGGCTTGCAAACAGCCGGCCTGCACACTTCTCAAGTTCAACTTATACATCTTGTTTTTCTCCATCTGAACTTGGCACACCAGCCAATCTTGTTTGTCTTTCAACAATAGAACTCGGTCTGACATAAGAACCGAATATCCCTTCTCCATCAATTATCCCACGCTCAAGATATTACTTTTTAGATTCGGTACGTAGTAGACATCTCAGATGGTTCCAACCCGTCCATCCTTTTGTAAGAAACAGACCGTACCTCGGCCTTTTACATCAACCTTTGAAACGCCTCCAAAAGAGACGTGTCCGGCTTCCACAGCTCGCAACTCTTTGAACAAGTGCTTATATCCGCACATGTGATTACTAGCACCAGTATCGATATACCATTATGTCTCATTTTTTGAATTCAGATCTCCATTTGTCATCATCAAAACTTCTCCATCCCGAACTTCTCCTTCTGTAGCAAGGTTTGAGGTTTCATCTACTTTTTTCTCATCTCGGCATTCTCTTGCAAGATGCCCAACTAGGCCACAGTTGTAACACCTGTCCGAGTTACAATCTTTTGAATAATGACCATACTTCCCAGACTTGTAACACTCCACGTTTGATTGATTTGATATCCGGCCCCTTCCACGACCTCGTCCACGGCCTCGCCAGTTTTGCTGCCAATGTTGCTGACCGGACTCAGCTTTCTCCTCATGCCTTGCTTCTCAACCCCGGCCTCTAGTACCTCGGCCATTTCCACGTCCACCTCGTCCACGACCTCTACATCGGAAGTTTGTAGAGTAAAGAGCCTTTTCATCTTTGATGGTTGCTTTGGTCTGGTGTGCGTGCTCAAGCAACTCCTCCTTCTTCTTCTTCTTGCGTTGCTCATGCGCCTCAAGAGAGCCTGCTAGTTCCTCAACCGAGAACGTAGACAAGTCCTTAGATTCCTCGATTGCACATACCACATTCTCGAAGTCGTCTGTTAATGACCTCAAAATTTTTTCAACAACTCGGAAATCTATCAAGGTTTCTCCGTTTCTTTCAATTGATTCACCATGGTCTGAACCCGGGTTATGAACTCAGCAACGCCTTCAGTCTCCTTCATTTTCATCCCTTTCAACTCTCTTCGAAGAGTTTGAAGTCTGACCTGCTTGACTCGGTCTGCTCCTTTGTAAGCTACCTCCAAAATATCCCATGCCTCCTTTGCTGTTGCTGCGCCTCCAATCTTCTCCAAACCCCCACAGTCCTCTGTTGCTCGAAGCAGCATATAAAACTCCCCTTGTCCTTTGCTTTTGTCTCCCTCAACTGCTTTAGTTGAGTAGCTAAATATCCTGCTGTTGTTGCTGGTTCTACGAACCCTTCCTCCACCAAATGCCAACTGTCATGAGCTCCTAGAAGAGCCTTCATCTGGATACTCCAGTTTTTGTAGTTTGTCTTTGTCAGGCGGGGTAGTGGCAGACTATTACTCGTTACACTCTCCATTGACTCAAGCTCTGGTACCAATTTGTTGGCTTATTTGTTGGCTTTTACAGGTCCCTTAACTGATGTTCTCACACAAAACTCACAAACGGCTCAATAATATTCTCCGAAACACACACTTCTTATTATGTAGTAATCTGCCAACCACACTTACAATTGTTTTTCAAGATAGCATTTATAGACAAAATATAATACCCTAAAGCATTCAAAAGACTCTTAGAAAAACTAAACACAATTAATATCCACTCACAGGAACCTAGCGGACATAAACCTTCTTAGAAAAACTAAACACAATTAATATCCACTAACAGGAACCTAACGGACATAAACCTTTCATATCCTTTTCTTTGAATTTCAAGTTTATCTAATAATGAAAGTCCTTCTCTGATCTCTATTACTGATGAATGAAATCCAACAACTTTTGACAATATCAACATGCAACGGCTACGTTCTATGGTGATTTTTGTCCAGATAACATCTAACTTAGATTAGATTGAAACATCTTGATACAAGTTAACAACTTTTATTGAAAGGAAAACAAAGAAACTAAATTATATTATTGCATGTCTTACGTACAAACTATTGCCACTACTTTATACTACAGCCAAATTAATTTCTCTCTCCAACTTTTACCAGCTACCTTTATTTCTATTATTTACATTCACCCCACGTAACTACCCTAAAGAGCTTGGAATGGTATTTATTCTACCTATCTTTTTCCTGCCAATCTTTGTCTACCACTCTAAAAGATCATTAGATCAGAATCTTAATTAACATTTATTTTTTTCTCTCCTCTTTAGATTCTAATCTAACACAGTGGTAGGCAAAAAAAAAAGGAATAATAACTTATCCCATCATATTAATGGAAGAATGAACTGTTGAATTGTAGTGCAAATTGTGCCTATTTCAAAAAAGAGACCCATGCGGTTAACATGATTAGCACAAAATGCATGTAAATATTGTTCTAGATACCTGTTTGAGACCATAGATTGCCCTATCTGATTGAGGGTGATAAGAGGCATTCGACTTTGTTCCACTCAATCAAAACAACTTTCGCCAAAACTGACTCATGAATATTGGATCATGATCAAACACCAAGGATTTAGAAAACCATTGCGTTTAATAATCATATCACAAATGAGAATGGCCACTGTTGCTGCTGTGTAAGCTGATGGAAGAGGGCCAAAGTGAGCATACTTAGTAATTCGATCAATCACCACCAAAATAGTGGAAAAACCTTGGGAACATGAAAGTCCTATAAAGAAGTCTAAAGTGAGCTGTAAATTGCGTCAGCCACCATATTTGCTGCTTTAGGTTTATATTCAATGGCAAAATTATATCCCAATAACTTGTAGACGTACTTATGATGCTCTTAAGTTTGTATGGTCTGGGAGAAAAGCTCACAGATGCTTTGGTGATCTGTTCTGATGATGAAATGCATCCCCCAACAAGTAATGACGCCATTTTTTCATAGCCTCAGTTATCATGTAAAGCCCTCATATAAATGGAAGTTGTTGCAAGTCTCAGCCCTAGATTTCGAATGAAATAAGCAAGTGGTTTGCCAGATTGTAATAATACAACCCTTATTCCAGAATTCGAAGCATCAGTTTCTACAATGAATTGTGATTTAAAGTCAAGCAAACCCAATATTATAGGGGTGGACATTGCTACTTTTAAGTTTTGAAAAGCAACAATAGCTTCAGGTGTCCAAACAATTTTATCAGCTTTCAACTCAGTTACGGGAGATGCTAAAGTGGCATACTGATGCACAAACCTGCAATAGTTTCCAGTTAAGCCTAAGAGTGCTCTCAACTGCTTGACTGAGCATGGTTATGGCCACTCCATCATAGTAGGATTTTTTTAAGGATCAACATTCATGCCACCCGTAGTTACTACATAGCCCAAATATGATATTTCACTAACACCAAACTCATGTTTACTCAACTTTACAAAGAACTAATTTTGTTGTAAACATAAGAGAGTCATCTGCAAGTATTATAGATGATCTTCCATCATTTCACTATATATAAACACATCATCGAAATATGCCACAACAAACTTTCTCATAAATGGATGAAATATCTTATTCATCGTTGCTTGAAACATGGTAGGAGCATTTGTGAGGCCAAACAACATTACACAAAGCTTATACTGGCCTTCATGTGTCCTAAATTCCATTTTGTAAACATCTTCGAGTCTCATACGCGTTATGATGATAGCCATTATGCAAATCGAGTTTCCTGAAAATGGTAGCTCCCAACAATTCATCAAAGAGCTTATCTATAGTGGAAATTAGGAATCTATCTTTAATTGTAACATTAAGGGCCCTATAGTCAATACACATTTTCCATGTTGCATTTTGTTTCTTCACTGGAGGAATCAGTGAAGAGAATGAGCTTCTACTATGTTGAATGTTACTGCCAAGAGAGTTGAGACTTCTTTTCAATCTCCTTTTTTTTATGGCATGGGAACAGTTCAACATTAACTGGGTTGGACCCTTCCAACAGATGAATAACATGATCTATGTCTTGGACAATAGGCAGTGAAGAAATTACGCTCAATTGCTCCTGTTACAGATTTGATCCAAACGTTGATGTATCTCCACCCTATGAGATGCGAACTCTACTGCCAAATCTTGAACTCGCATGGTTGCTTGAGCTCAAGATGATGAAAGCACCGGATGATACAAGTTAACAACTTGTATTGAAAGGAAAATGAAGAAACTTGTTCTGGATGGCCCAACTACTAGAACGGCCCAACTACTCAGGCTCAATCCTCAGCCCCATCCCAACGTGGACCCTCACGTCCTTCAAGGCTGCAACACACCCGAGAGATACACCGAAATGTCCCACCTTGGGACGTTAACCACCAAAGGCAGTCGCCTCAGGTATCACAAAGGGAAACTGCCCCTTTGCCCAATACTGGCGTCGCCAGTCGCAGAAGGCGCAGCGCTGCCACAATGTCAGCGCCAACATCGCCCAACACTGCTATCATAGGAGTATATCCCAAGGCGGGTTGACCCCCCCTCACCAACCCACACCATGATCCTTATAAATAGCCCCCATGGGCACAGCTAGAATCATCTTATGTATCGTTATATTGCCCATTTACTTTGAGTCATCTTCTTCATTGCACCCCTTGTACTAACCCCTTGTTAATTATCTAAGCTTTACTTGGCACGATACTCTTTGGCCTGGTCTATACCAAAGCTAGGAGTATTCCCCATATAGTGACTTATCCCTAAAGGGAACATAGTAGGCTTATAGCTCCCAACGGTACAAAACTAAATTCAGACTATTGCCACAGCTTTATACTAAGCCAAATCAGTTTCTCTCAACATTCGGCCTACGTAACTACCCTAAGCTTCATAATCTCTCATCCACGTTGGCTTCTTTATTCTCTCCTATTACACCTCTGACATGTGTCACTCCTATATTAGAGGAGTAATTTTTTCCCTTGTACAGCGCTAAGCTCTGTAGCAAGAAGAAACAACGGTTGTTTGAATCAAATTTACAAGCCTAAACATAGTTAGTCATGAAAATCTAGCCATTGGGATCAAACAGGTTAACATAAAGGTCTTGGATTCAATACTCACTGATGCTAACTTTTTTTATGATTATTTAGAAGTAATATGATGTCTTGATCAACTTTTCCTCCCAATGACCTTAACTTTCTTTGACCAAAACAGAGTCATGGAAACAAATTATTATTCCTTAATTTATGCCTAAACATACAAGAAATTACACCCTTGTGATTGGATTATATTCATGAATTAGCGAAAGCACTAAAATGACTTAAACAAATGGGATGATCATAGATTGTGAATTTCTTAATCTATTCTTCCTGCTACGAGATTTTAGACCTACTAAATTAAAGGAAAAGAAAAAATATAGACAAGACAAAATGATAAACTATCATTACAGTATAAGAAAAAAAAAATCATCAGCGACGTAAGGTGAAACTTATAAACTTTCACCTATATCTAAAATAAAACAAACATGCTATCATCTACGATAAAAACAAAAATTAACAAACTGTCACCTATAATATTGTTCCCTTTCAAGCTTTTGCGAAATAGAATGAGGCAGCAAACATTGTTGAGTTTAAGATGAAAATCCATAGTCAAATGTTTGATATGTGGATAGGCTATAGTAACCCTATGCGTGGAAATAAGTCTTGTTTGTCTCATTTAAACTAAGATTTTCATTCCACTATGGGTTTTGGTGACAATTCTATTGTAAAGTCACGAGAAAATGTGATAAGAAGATGAAAATCAAGAACAATTTTGTGGAAACAATATCTAATATGTTGTATGGTCCTAATCTCGAAAGTAATTTATTGAGTGTCGGTAAGTTACACGAAAAGGATTATATTATTACCGTTATAAATATCCCTATAAAATTTATGATTATGCTAGAGGCACTACAGTAGTTATTCACATGATGAGTTCAAACTACTTGTTTCCCTTAAAGATTGGAAGTATTTAATCTCATGTGATGGCTGAAATGAAAGATCCTTTATAGTTAGCTTGAGTTTTGGTAGAATAAAGGCTTTCTAGGAGAGAAAAACATGATGATAGGCCCATTAATTAGATTATTTCTCCTTCCCAAGTGTATGAATATTATCTTTATTATACAATGATATTGTGATTATATATGGCCAACACAGATTAGCATGCTTTTTTCCTTAAAACCAATGCAAGTGACTTCTCAAATCATTCGTGTATAGATACGTAATTTCAAACCATATCGCATTATATTTTTATAAATAAAAGAAGGACTCTCCAAGAAATAACAGTAATAATACTATCAGAAAAGGGTGTGTCATTCT
The DNA here is from genome assembly GCA_032173675.1 of Gastrolobium villosum. Classification (NCBI taxonomy): domain Eukaryota; kingdom Viridiplantae; phylum Streptophyta; class Magnoliopsida; order Fabales; family Fabaceae; genus Gastrolobium; species Gastrolobium villosum. The sequence continues at coordinate 19,200 of JAVKPL010014777.1, read as the reverse complement.
AAATAACACATCTTACATTCTCTCAAAGGGATGAGACCCACATCTTTAAAACTTTTTTCCCTCATCTTCTCTCCCATGATTTATTTCTTTCTCTCACTTAAAATGACACAACTTTATGTACTTTAAAATAATACACATTCTTCCCTAATAATATTAGGGTTTATCATCCATCATTTAACATGACTACAAAAAATTTCCTATACACACAATATTTTGTGGGGCCCGCAGCAAAAAAAAAAAACTTCGGCAGGCAAAACGAATCTTTATAATATAACAGAATCACTTTTCCTATAACATAACTCTTATAAAACCCATATATATATATATATATATATATATATATATATTATTAGAGTTATCATAATTGAAAGCCACCGACAAAATCTAATAATCATGAATTACCTGCATTTCTTGAATGATGGTGCACTTGCAACTTCGTTCCAAATTTTCTCCGTTTCTCCATAAGGAATCCGTCACATTCAAAGCAGAGCCCTGACCTGAGCATTCTTGAACCACATAGATCTTCACAAAATGGCAGTACCTTCTTCATCTCCCACTAGTCCGGAAACTCAAGTATTCTGGTAAATGCTTCTGTTGCCTTAATTTCTGCCATCTAAATGCTTATTCTCCATAATAGAGCCGACCAATTTCTGAATTCAGGGTTTTTTTATGAGGTGCAATCCACCACATGTAATTAGCAAATAATTAATTAGAAGTTCATCTTCTATTTTATTCTTTTGGGTGAAGTGTGTGTCATTTTAAGGGAGATACGGTTGTATATTTTAAGAGAGAGAAAGAGATAGATAAAAGAGGAGAGAGTTGACAAAAAAGATAAAGGTGTGAATCCCACCTCCTTGTGAGAGTGAAAGGATATAAGCTATGTCATTTTTATCTTATTCATTTAATTAGGAATCTCGAGACCCGTTCGACAAGTGCCAGTGCTAAAAACATCTTTTCCACGCTCCAACACGTTGCGTGCACCAACATAACCAATGAAGAGCTACAACGGATACGCAGACGAATTAAATATGTAGAGTGACGTCATGAGTATTGCGTAGGACCACCGTCAGCGAACTCCAAGAATAATTAATTACTCAATTAAATATATTATCTTGTTAATCACTCAAGTTTCATGGCTGAAAAAGTTCCCCAAGCTCTTGTCTCGTTATATATAATATTGTGGGGATATTTTTATTACTAAATTTTTTTACTATTAATTTGTTATCTATTTAATTATTATTGGATCGATGTTTTTCTCTTTTCAAAAATTTTTTAACATCCTCTTTTTGATCTAGTGATTAGATAAGTAATAATTTGATAATGAAAATTTTTGATAATAAGAATCTCCCTCTTACATAATATAGTTTACCTTTTATTCAGGTGTAATAGGTTAAGGATTTACTCGATTAATTGTCGGGTACAGGGGACGTTGAGTAAATGTTATAAATTCGAGTTGTGATAATTAATAATTTCTTAGCTGAAATATGGGCTCATACGACTTAAAGTTAAAGAAAGTGCTATAATATATGTCAGTTAACCTTTTATTCAAGTGTAATATATGTCACTCTTCTGTAAGAGTGAATGTGCAAGGGAAGTTGTCATCTTTTTCTGGTGGTAGCCCTAACATTTTTTTTTCTTCAATAAATTATCTAATTTACTAGAATATGATTATATGACCTTTTTTTTAATAAATTCTCTAATTTAATTGAAACGGGGACGATTCCTTATTATGGTGTTGTTAGTCCCTAATGATTGGTCATGTAGACATGATTTTGCAAGTAAAGGAAAGTTTCGGATTTATTTTGAGAGAAGACAAAATACATTCTTCTTCAAGTTATAACACATTATTGGTGTATTTGAGAATCCATACGTCTCTTCATGGATGATAAATAAGAAGTTGAAAGTAGAGGAGAAAAGGGATGAAGGAAGTGGGTTTCAAGGAGTTCCACATAAATGGGAGAAGGAGATGGAGAAGGTTTTATTAGGCCTCTCATCCCGCATTTTTGAACACCACACACACACACAGAGGCAAAGATTCTTAAAATGTTCCCAAAGGTTATCCCTCAACCATTGCATTGGTTCGTCCCTTCCAAACGTGGTTTTTTGATGTTTTCAAATTGACCAGACGCAATGGTCCGCGAGCGCTATTTTACCGCCGAGCTGATGTGTTTCTATGTTCATTTGCTTTTTTTTTTTTTTTTTTTTTTGGTAAATTGTTCATTTGCTATTTTAGAAAATTAATTCAATTTTTCTAGGGAAAAGTTATACTTTACTACTTTTTTTTTTTACTACCTGTTAATATTAAATCTTAATCGTTAATTTTCGTCAATCTAATGATTTTAATTTATGGAATCATACTTATTAAATAATTATTAATTTACAATATATTATAACCGTTAGATTAACGAAAATCAACGATTAAAATTTGATAAAAAAATTAAGTAATAAGTATAACTTTTCTCATTTTTTTTTATCCCTAAACATACCATCATTCTGCAGAAGTTTCTCTGCATTATTCATATTGTCTAGTCATCAAAATAAAACTACTAAATTTATTTTACATTATAGATGATAATGTATAAAACTTATCTTACGTAATAGATGACGCTCTCGGTCTATTATCTATGTTTTCTACGGCTATTATTTCGAGTATGACCTTATTCTTAATAACCTTTTACAATTTATATTTTCATTGTTGATTTCCATCAATCCAATTATTATAATATATTAAAAATTAATAATTAATTAAATGTGATTCAATAAATCATAACCATTGGATTATCAAAAATCAATGATGAAAAATAGGTTATAAGAGGTCGTAAGAATAACTCTCCTCATTATTATTTTCTGTTATTTTTTGAATAATAATATCTGTCATTTTAAATGATATAAGTTTATATCCTTTTAGATTCTAATCGTTGATTTCCGTCCATAAACGGTTATAATCTATTGGGTCAAACTTAATGGGTCAAATTTATTATTAATTAATTAATAATTTTAATTCAATAAATTATAACCGTTGATGGACAGAAATCACGGTTAGGATCTAAAAGGATATAAATTTATATTTTTTAAAAGAATAGATATTTTTCCCATAAAAGTTTATGATAGGAATGCAGTTGCGCATGAAGAATCTAATGAAGAAACCAAAATAGCTAAACAACTGAAAGTATATTTTCGTAGGCCTAGAATTAAATCAAATTAGTTTGCAGTTAATTTAGTAGTTATTATTTATTTATGGGAGTGGTCTGTTTAGAATAAATTAACTTAGTGTTATTTCAGTAGTTATTCTTTATACATGAGTGTGGTGTGTAAATCTTGTAATTGTTAATAACTACCGTTGGGATAGGAATTGCATTTTGTGTTCCGTATTTAAGAATAATTTATGACATAATTTGGGAGGGGAATATTTTTTGTATTAGTTCGGCTGAGGCTGGGGCAGGGGATTTATTCCTTGCAGGGAGCATTTGCTATCTTTCTGTAATTTTTATATTATTTATTAATAAATTTCTCCTTACAGACTCTGGATAGAGAGATATACCTATCAATTTCTTTATCTATTTTATATATTATATATGACAGACTCTCAAAAAAATATATATTACATATGATTGTGCGTTATACATGTTAAGATGTATAGAATATATACAAAATCATTAATAATTCTCAAATCACGGATAATAAATTTTTTTTTAACCTCATTCTAGTTTATTTGAAATAATAAAACTAATTATTATCGACTGCATTTAATTTTTTTTAAGTGACATAATTCTTAGGGTAGTGGTTTTTTTTTTTTTTTTTTATAACAGGGTAGTGGTTCTTTAACAACGGCAACTTGACATTGAGTAATCATTCATTTAAGACATAACTTTGTCCATTGTCATTTATTTTATGATTTTGAGTTTTAAAATTTATTTTAATGAATATCAACCAAACATCCAACTACTTTTACACTAAACTTATCAAATACATCTATTTAAAACAATTTGTACAATTACTTCCATGATTAGCTTATACAAATAATGTATAGTTTCTATCCTTACCTTTGTTTTTTGTTTTTTAAAAAATAACAGGAAAAATTTTCTTTTTAAGCTCGCAACAATTTTCTTTCTAATAGTATTTTATTTTATTCCAAACTATTATAATTGCATATATACAAATAAGAAAAAAAAACAATTCAATTGTATTTCAGGAATCCAAGAGTAATTATATGTTTGGGCGCGTTTCTTCATTAATTCTTGGTGACCTAGGATGCATCACATTCATTGGTGCATAACTCAATATTTGAACAACCACTTCAATGAAATATTAGAGAAGATTCCAGAAAAAAAAAGGGAAGGGTTTCACCTCACCTATATAGAGGTGTAAAACCCTTTGAAAGGGTTAACATAAAACTTGTAAAAGACTGTGTTAGAATCAATGATATTAAACTCGACCCGGTCGAGGTACTGGGTCACTGGTTCAACCGCATGACCCGGTAATTATATGCAAACCTGTAATTTATACTCAAATACCTGTAAAAAAAATACTGATTCCAAATATTCTAATTTAAAAAGCAATAAATCATATACTATTGTCCAACAAAAGATAAAATAAATATATAATATTTGTCTAGTTCTTAAACACTTAATATCTATCACAAGTTTAGAACAATAACTCTTTTCGATATCAAGAGAAAACAAACAAATCAAATTACTAGCACAAAACATATAATTATGCCAACGGAGGTAAAGTTGTGTCAATTAATTCATCCTCTCCTCCTTCATCAAATAAATCCAAAACTTGACCAACATTGCCTTCAGTTTGATTTGCATTTTCCATGGTGTTGTCTTGTGCCTCATCTTCATCATCATCATCATCCAAATTTAATTGATCTAAAACAAATATTATTTTTTCATGTAAGTTAGTTATTAACATGAAGTAATCAAACAATCAAATAATCATAGAACAATAAGTAACACACCATTATCATCTAGAGTTGGTTGAATGGACATATTTGCAAGCTCATTCCGTAAGGTTTCCATTTCTTCAGCTGTTAAGTATGGTGGTGAATCCTCTAGTACCCAATTAGAATGGTCCTCAAATGTTTCAAAATTTATTGGATTATAGTTTTGATTCTTCAATCGATTCCTATGCATACAAAAAAAAATTGTTCAATTTTCAACATTAGAAATACTTGGAGAAATAATTAAATAAAAAAAGTAAATACTCAATAATACCTTTGTGCCAGCCTCAAGTTGTAACGGACATAGACAAGATCATTAAGCTTTTGGTGCTCTAATCTATTTCTCTTATTCGAATGAATATGTTCAAATGTACTCTAATTGCGTTCACAACCCGAAGCACTACATGTTTGACTTAAAACACGAATAGCCAATTTTGCAAATTTGGTGCACCACATCCATAAGATTCCCACCATTAATCTAGAATATTGCATGTGATAAAATAAATGAGTATTAATATTATTCAGCAATAATAAGAAATAATGCTAAAAAAAAAAGATATCAATGATAAATTTTACCTGGCATTACGATATTTCGTTCGCGTTTAGCATATGGCCTTCCAAAATCTAACTCAGCATTTTTGAATATTCTCATCTCACTTGTCAACTTAGAATTTAAATCAGATCCCCATAAGCATATTTCTCAATGACATCCAAAAGGCCTGATGTTGTGAACTTATGTTTTTCAAATCTTCATCATTGTAACAACAACCTGGATTCAACCAATAACCAGCAGCATGAAGATTTTTGCGAAGCTGTGAATCCCAACAACGATCTAATATTTTCAAGTAAGGCTCCACCTTCTTCTTGTTTCTTTGAAATCTCTTTATCTTCTCCTCTCTAGCTTTAAATATAGCTTGATAAAGAAAACCCATGGCAGGTTTGTTTTCACTGTCAACGATACGTAACACACGAATAAGTGGCTCAGTAAGCTTCACAATCTCAGCACATTGTTTCCAAAAATTAGAATCTAAAACTTGTTCCACAAAATTTTTTGCCTTGGCCTCATTAGAATAAGTTGAGCTTGTCCAATCTCTAGAAGTTACCATAGCCATTAATGCATCTTTTTGAGCCAGTATGCTTTGTAATGCAATAAAATTAGTGGCAAAATGAGTAGGAGCTGGATGAAGAATTTCCCTTCCACCCGTATATTTTCTCATCAAATGCAATGGGTGACAATGGTTATATATGTATTTGGTAATTTTGGCAGCATGAGAAACAACAACACTTAGGTCCTCTAGCTTCCCAATGTCATGTAACATCAAATTTATACAATGAGAAACACAAGGAGACCAAAAAATCTTAGGAAACTCAGCCTCCAATAACCTTCCAGCAGCAGCATAATTTGCAGCATTATCAGTCACAGTCTGAACAACATTTTCAGGGCCAACATGCAACACTACATCTCTAAAAAGCTTATACAATAAATCTGTAGTTTTAGAAGCATTAGAAGCATCAACCAACTTGAGAAAAATAGTTCCTTTTGGGTAGTAAACTAGAAAATTGATAAGAGTTCTCCTACAACGATCAGTCCACCCATCTGCCATAATAGTGCATCCTGTTTGCTTCCAAATAGTGCGATAACTCTCAACAAGTTTATTGACTTCTCCAACCCACTTATTTAAGAAATGACCACGAACTCTATAAAAATTTGGACCTTTATACCCTGGACCCATGCTACAAATAGCATCAATCATTGGCTGGTAATACGATGAATTAATAACATTAAATGGCACACCAGCATCAATCATCCATTTAGAAATTGCAAGGTCACACTTCTCCATTACCTCTTTACTTTGCAACACACTTTTTATGCCAGGTTGAGCTCCAGGAGTTGTTCTAGGCATACAATAAGAACCTAAAGGACTAATACTCTTCCCCTTGGGAGATGTAGAAGGTGTTTTTCTTGATGGATTTTGTGGCACTTCATCAACTACTCTCACTTGATCTTCATCTAATGGATTACTATCTTCATATTCCTCTTGAACTTTTCTTTTTTTGTTCCTGCACTAATCAATATTTTGCTTCATTTGAAAATGAATATCTACTGGAACCTTCTTGCATTGTTCAACTTGCCCCTTTTCTCCTGCCAAGTGAATCTTAAGTCGATTGATGCCTCCTCCCCTGATTATCTTATCACAATAAAGAAATATTAGAACAATTTTTCCATTCTCTTCAACACGTTGTTTATAGTGTGCCTAACTTGGATCAGTTTTTCCCTTGTGTTGATTTCTTTGAGATGATTATTGAGATGAAATTTCTTGTGAGACTGGTGCTTCAGGTCTAGTAGATGACATATCTAGCTATAAATCAAACCAAATTCAAATAAAAATTCAACAGATTAATGAACCAGCGCCAACACACATACACACATAGAAAAAAGACTCTATATATAACAGTCTGTTTGAAAAGGTAGTTTATGTGATGCGACCAGATTGGCAGTTCACTCAACAAATTAACAATCCTGTCACACCTTAGCAACTCAACTATCATGTTTATGCAAAGCTACACTCAGAAGGTCAAGAATCAAAATTGTATTTTCAATTTGTTACTGAAGTTACAAATTACAATCGATTATTATTAAGGGGAGTCATCAACAAGTTATCTCCTAAATTTACACGACACCAAACCAAATGTAACACCCCTAACTAGCTTAGGAGCATTACATGTAGCTGATATATGCTTGGATAACAAAAAATTTCAAAACCACTGCAAAAGCTACTTATCATATACATTATCGAAGTAACTCATGTATGCATTCCTAAACTAATTATACCAACAATAATAACAATAAAAGGAAGATTCTTAAGGAGAAGGTAGGGACCTTTTGCAGAAAAATAATCTCGTAGAGTGGTAATATTTGTTACTAAAAAAAATAAAGATGACATTAAAACACATAGTGGTATCAAGAAGACAAACCTATTTCACAAGCTTTATCTGCTACTCTTGGTTCTGAAATTAAACAAATAATTCAATAATTACTAAAAAAAACATAAATAAAAAACAAAAATTAGCAAGTCAACTAATCACTGATTGACTGTAACATTAAGGAAAATTGTAAAGTAATGTAATACTTCAAGTTCAAGCAATTAACAAATCAGAAACCCATTTTACATTTGCATTGATGTCACCCCAATCAAAAAGGGTACACTAAATTGATAAATTATTAGGAAAGTAAGAACTAAGAACCCGTTAACTTGTAATCACGAGAAAAAATCTAACAGGAAAAGGGAAACTTGTAAAGTATCATGTATGATCGAAGCAAATAAAAGATAAAGCAATCTAAATATGAACTGTCCAAAAAGTGGTTCAGAAAGACAGAGCATTTACCTTTGAGTTGATCTAAGTTACCCTCCTTGATCTTCTATCTCCAACACCCACAGAAGCAACAAAGGGCCTTTGAGATTTGAGGCGAAGAAGTGCTTGAAAGATGAAAACTTGAGTTGAGATGAGAGGGTTTGAGAGTAGAGCGAGAATAAAGCAAGAAAAGAATTGATCAGATGTAAAGCAACAAAGGGCATTCACACGACGTCGTATTTGAGTTTTTTCATTTTATTTTTTTAATTAATACGCATGACCCGTTCGGTTTGTGTAAAACCCGTCTGGTTCACCGGTTTTCCTAAAACCCGGCCGATTCACACCGATTCGTACCGGGTCCATGACAAGTCTGATTCGACTAACAAACCGGCCCGGATTAGTGACCGGGTCACCGGTTTCCGGGTCGGTCCGATTTTAATAACATTGGTACTTATAACCACTTTCGACGAAATTTGAATTCTGTAAAGAGTTTTGATGGAAAAAAATTTCGTCAAAAAATTTCAATGGAAATGTGTTTTGTTGAAAACTTTGATGGAAATATTATTCTTCAAAAATTTCGATGAATATGTTTTTTGTGAAATATTTTGAGAGAAATGTTTTGATGAAATTTAGATTCCGTAAAAAAATTCGACAAAAATAATTTTCCGTCAAAATTTTTTACAAAAATGTTTTTAGTCACAAATTTTAATGGAAATATTTTTCGCCAAAAACTTTTGCTGAAAATTTTGATTGAAATGTTTTCCGTAAAAAAAATTGACGTAATTGTTTTACGTCGAAACTTTTCGATGGAAATGTGTTTCGTCAAAATTTTGGATGGAAATATTTTCGTGGAAATTTTCGACGGAATTTAGATTCTATCAATAATTTGTAAGATTTAAAATTCCAGGATCATGTATATGATTATAAAATACCGAAATAATATGAAATCAAAATATGAGATTTTGCGTAACTTGCTGAGCCATCACAAAGTGGGTGGAAAATAGGGACAATAAGCTAGGATCTTCTTCTTTATGACCTATTCCGAAAGTGACAGCCTCAGCGATTTGAGCATGATGGCTCATGGGAATTAATCCCAATATAAATAGGCTAGAGAGGGGACCTAGCAAAATACCCTAAAAAGAGTTTGTGTCCCCAGTCCACCCATCACGGAAAATCAGGGTCACACTAAAGCCTGCACTGCTGCCCAACTAGGCTCAATACCAACAGATGTCAAAAGTCCAACTCAACATGATCACAACGGGCTTATCAAAATAATATAATTGGAATATCTATTAAGCCGATTAATTTTAAAATAGAAAAATAATTAATTAATATATATGTCAGTGATTATGGCAAAATCTGGTTTCGTCTCTAATTTCATCTTTAGTTTTGATGGAAAATTTTTGACGTATATGATTTTCATCAAAAAAATAATTACTATTTTTGACGGAAAAAAATTTCGTATATGATTTTCATCAAAAAAATTATCACTATTTTTGACGAAATATTTTTCATCGATAAATTCTGTCAGTATTTGAGACTTTTATAATAATCTCCTATTTAAAAACGATTCACATTTATGTAGTTTTCTCATTTTAATGCTAAGGGTAGATAAGTAATTTTTAATATTTTCTCCCTTAAACCCCCCAAACTGGGGGAACTTTATCTTTAAGAAGAATGAGAGTTTGGGAAGGTTTAGTAAAAATCCTCAATTTCTTCCCCTCATTTTTTGAAACTCGCAAACAAGGAAAAGGCTTACTAAAACCCCTTTTTTCCTTTCCTTCCCCTCCTAAAACCAACTGTCAAACAAAGCCTTAGAGAAAATCTTTTTAACCACCATTGAGTGTAAACCTCTAGTGAGGCTAGGATATTTTGATTCTTTGTAATCCCATTATTATTATCATAGTGGAAGACTTTCTAGACTAGGTCTCATCGTTTTTACTTCTTTGCATTATGGGTGGTTTTTCTTATTAAAACTTGTTGTAATTTTCTCACATTCTCTTCATTTCTGCATTTTCTGCATCTTTGACACTTGTTGACTATAGGTAGACCTCCAAATGTCGAGCTGCATAGCTCCACTCGACAAATTGAACTCACTTCTGCATTATGTAAGGGACCTCATCTCATTAGTGGTATCAAAGCCAAGTTCAAAGGGTTATGACTAGATGAGATGGAGTCCAGCAAAATAGCTCACAACAAATATATGTTTAAATTGACAGCAGACAACTTCACTTACTGAAGACCTTTGATGGAAGATAATCTCTTTTATAAGGATCTGTACGAGCCCATCCTCAATGCTTGGAGGCTAGAAGGTTGAAAAGAATGTAGGATCCTGAACAGAAAGGTCATGCCCATGACCAGGAAATATATCGACAAAAGCCTCTTTGAACATATATCACAATTCACCAACGCTCATGAGTTATGAACAAAACTGGAGTCCTTGATACAGAAGAAGACTCCTAGGAATAAAGTGCACCTAGTTTGTCGACTAGTGCAGCTCGAATACAAGGATGACATGAGCATGATTGAGCACCTCAATGCATACAAATTAGTTGTAAACCAGTTGTCTAAAGATGAAATAAAAATTGGCGATGAGCTTCAAGATCTTTTACACCTCAATTCGCTGCTAGAAAGTTAAGATACTCTTGTAATGAATTTAAGCAACTCGGCTCCAGAGGGAAGATTGACTATGGACACTGAGACTAGTAGCCTCCTAATTGGTGCATTTAGCATGCCTGATAAGAACTTGCTAGAGCAGAAGAAAGTCTGACTTTCAGGGTTGAAGTAAGAGTCGCGGTCATAACAAGTCCAGAGGCAGGACTAGGCCGAAGTTGTTGTCAAAAATGGTGAACCACAAAGTTAAAAAAGCTATGACAAGCTCTAAGAAGAAAGAATAGGAAAAGGCCATGCAAGACAAGATGAAGTACTTGCATGAAAATCAAACATGTGAACTGACTGAATTGCCCAAGGGAATACGAGCTCTGAAAAATAAATAGGTCTATATAATTAAGTGGGAGGAGAACGATCAGACGCCGGTATATAAAGCAAGAATAGTTGTCAAAGGCCATAATTGGAAGAAATGAGTGAATTTTAAAGAAATTTTCTGTGCTATTGTGTAAATGACTTCGGTCCGATCTATATTAGCCATGTTAGCCTTAATAAACGTAAAACTAAAACAGATGAACGTGAACACCACTTTCCTTCATGGTGACCTGGAAGAAAAGGTTCCGAGCCCCAGGAAAAGAAGACTTGGTCTGCAGTTTGAACAAGAGCCCCTACAGCTTGAAACAAGCACCTCGACAGTGGCACAAAATTTTTGAATCCTTTATGACTCAACACAAGTTCATGAAGATGAAGGCTGACCATTGTGTATTTCGTAAAGAGGTATAAGGCTTGAGTTTTTTTTATCCTACTTTATATGTTGACGATATGCTTAATGTAAGGCAAGATAAAATGAAGATAGTCGTCTTGAAAAAGGCGTTGGGAACATCCTACGCAGCGAAGGATCTCAGTCATGCAAAACAAATATTGGATATCAAGATCATCACAAGACCATCAGTGAAAATTACCGTGGTTTTCCTTTGAAAAGTATATTGAGAAAACTTTAAAGAGATTTGGCATGGATCAAGCGAAACAGTAAATATTCCCTTAGCCTGACACATGAAATTAAGCCAAAGGCAATGTCCGAGGTATGATGAAGAAAATGATGATATACTGAAGATGTCGTATATACCAATCCACCGTCAGAAGCTTGATGTACACAATGGGGGGTACAAGACTTGACCTGGCAAGCTGGTATCTATCGAATCTCAGCATGGAGCATTAGGAAGCCATCAAATGGATCTTCAAGACCTTAGAGGAACATCAAGTCTATGCCTCCGATTTGAGGATGGTAAAGCTGAGTTGGAAGGCTTTATGAATGTTGATTTAGGGGGAGATTTATTGTGTTGTGTTCCTCCATTAATACTTGGTGGCTTGATGCATCACATTTATTGGTACATAGCTCAATATTTGAACAACCATCTCACTGAAAGTTACTTACCTCATTATTAAAGATTTTAGAAAAGAGGTGAAAGGTTTCACCTCACTTGTAAAACCCTTTGAATGGGTTAACTTAGAACTTGCAAGAGACTTTGTGTGTGAAAATTCTCTAAACAGAAGTTTGAGTGTGAAATTTCTTCAAATCGTTAAGCGGATTTATGCAGCTCGGCATTTAGAGGATGGCTTGGGTCGACCGAACTGAAGAGAAACATAAAATGCAAAAATAGAAATACGGAAAGAAAAACATAAATTTTAACTTGAAAAACTACCTTTCCTAATGGTTACAAAATTCTATTAATTTGAAGGGACCGTCCCAACACCATAACGAACTTGAATCAAAATGCTTGGATTGATATATGCAAATAGTTCGATTTAGTCAATGGAGATTGTTGCTGTAAATGTAATGCTGTCTTCTAAATTTTTGCTCTCTGCTCATGGTATTATTATCCATGGAATGTTTTTTAGTAACTATACAAGGTTATAAGTAGCATTATCTCAAGCCATTTAGCACGTGCTTCATGACCGTCATTATCCACTTCTTCAACAATTCATCTCGAAAACTACTCCAGTCAAACCAAAAGATAACCTGGGCTACCCTTACTTGTTTGACTTGTGTCAAATGGAATAACCATGTATCAGGCACGTGTCTTCATTACTTAATTATATTCGACCATTCTGAGCTTTACCTATTTAGCTATAGAGAGAGATTCCATCAATGTCTAGCTGTCTTATATGCTTTTAAAGTAGCTTTATTGTTTTCCAACACATTTGTTTAATTTTATTTTATACACCTAAACCCAAAGCAACATACATACAAACTACAAAGGTACAAAGTACTGCTGGAATATTTGTATGGTATTGCAAAATTTTATATCGACACAAATAGTATTTATACAGATTTCTGATAAAGGAAATAAGATCTAATCCTAGTTTATTATAAGGATATATATATATATATATATATATATATATATATATATATATATATATATATATATATATATATATATATATATGGGATAGAATATTGTAACAACCAAATAATATTACTACCATATCTTAACCGTTGATTTTCGCCAATCAACGGTTAAGATATGATAGTAACATTATTTGGTCGTTACAATATACATATACATATACATATACATATACATATACATATACATATACATATATATATATATATATATATATATATATATATATATATATATATATATATATATATATATATATATCATCGGTATCTCATTCAATTTTCTTTGGTGAAAGGTATCTCATTCAATTTAATTCCGCAATATATTAATAGATGGTAGTGAATAACGACTATCAGGAAATGGACCTTACAGGACTTGACATGCCCTGTTATACCCTTCATTTGCAAAATATTAATGATTGCCTTGTCATTATATGGTGATTAATGATGGTACTAAATGCAATTAGCACAACCATGCCGTAACCCGAATCTTTTTTTATTTATACAAATGGTGGTATGAGGCTTGAACCATCTCTACCTGAATTCCTCATCACTAACTAGACTAATTCAAATTGCTTGTAGTAACTCCAACTTTGTATAAGGGTCTTGGGAATTTTGTTTTTACGCTTTTAATTGTTTGGGAAAAGTTCAAAAATCTCTCGTGTGCTGTTGCTTTGAATTGCTTACACCCCTATGCTTTCTTTATGCTTTCTTTAATCACTTTTTTTTTTTTTGGTTACAAAAAGGGGCAATGCCCCCACAAAACAAAAGAACAGCAAACAAGAAGGAAGGAAAAAAACAGAACCAGAAATAGCAGAAAACAAAACATCAAACACTAGCAGAAAGCCAGGAACAAGCATCATCCTGTATTTCTCCTAGCAGCCACCTTATTCAGACCCGGATCCAAAAGATCAGCAGCAAGAAGATTTAACAGATCGCTGTGAGGGGAGGAGATTGATTTGAGCCCAAAGGAATCATCCAAAGCCTTCTTCGCAATCCAATCCGCACAGGTGTTGCTACTCCTAGGAATTTTATTCAATAAGACAGTCCACTCTTTCATTAAAAAGACTCGAATCTTAGCTACCAATGGCAGCTTTCGAGTATCATTACCATGATTGAGAAGAATCAGTTTCCAACACTAGTTTCCTCCAGCCATGCTTCCAGGCGAAATCAAGACCATAAAGGAGAGCCCAAAGTTCAGCATGCAGAGGAATGCAAGAGCCAATGAAAGCTGAGAAACCGTCACACCATAATCCATTCCTATCCCTCAAGATACCACTACAAGCTGCCCGATTACCTTGCACAGCGCCATCCGCTTTCTTTAATCACTTAACTCCTGTGATTTTCTTCATCCATGTCCTTCCTTAATATTGTTAGAAACTTGATTAAATATATCTACTTTTCCCTTCTTAGAAGAAGAGAATAAAGTCATAAAAAAATAATAATATTAAAATAATAAGACCAAATATTATGAAAACATAGAATACTTAATAAAAGAGTAAAAAAAAAGATCAAATGTGTCTAAATAAAAAATAAATAAAGACAAAAAAAGAAGAAGAACTAAGACAAAATATATTAAAAATCACAACGGTGACTGAAAATATTAAAATTAAAAAAAATAGTCTAAATAAAAAAGTATATACTGAATAAAAAAGATAGAAGAAAAAATCAAGATAAAAAAAAGAATTCACAGTTATGAAATTTCAATATATTTGGTTTTATTTTTTTAATTTTCTTTTTCTTTTTTATCCTTGATCTATTTTATTCTTTTTATTTAGATATATTTGGTCTTTTCATATCTCTATTTTATTCTCTCTCTTTTTATTGTTTTTACAAAAACTTTAGTAGATGAGATGGCACAAGGCTAAAAAAAGGAGAAGAAAATTAGAATAAAATAGAGCAAAAAGTGAAAAAATAAAAATAGAAAAAAAATGAAACATATCTAAATAAAAAAATAGATCAAGGACAAAACAAAATAAAAAACAAAACCAAATATATTGAAAACTCATAATTGTGATTTCTTTTTGTTTCATGTCTTTTTATTTTATTTTTTATCTTAGTTTTTTTTTTCTATTTTTCATCTTCAGTATTTTTTTTCTTTTGGACTGTTTTTTTTTTTCTTTTGGACTATTTTTTTTTAATTTTAGTCTTTTTTGTCATTGTTACAATTTTTAACATATTTGACCTTATTTTTTCTTCTATTATTTTGTCTTTATTCTACTTTTTTATTTAGACACTTTTTTTCCTATTTTTTCTTTTAGTCTTTTTTAAGTGCTCTAAGTTTTCATAACATTTAGTCTTATTTTTTTTATCACTTCATTTTCTTCTTTTAAAAAAGGTAAAATAAATATACTTAGTTATGTTCCTAACAGTAGTTAAAAAGAAAATTATGAATGTAAGTGATTCAAAGGAAAGCAATAGTACATGGGTTTTTTTTGAATTTTTTCCTAAACGATATTTGTGCCATTTTAATTTGGTTTGAATATTGATGAACCTCTAAAAAAGGTATTTTTTTTATACCAATCCTAATTACCTATTTACACAAGCTTCAACCCTTTGAATTCATAAGTGACTAAAAAAGGTATTATTCACACATAAAACATTTCAACCAGCAACACTAGCTAGGCTATTGATAATGGTTTATAATATTTATCCCCTAAGCTCCAATCATCAAAGTAGAAACATCCTACTCTAAACTAATTATCCATGAGCGCTTAGTGTCCTAATTTCCCTCATTTAACGGAACATGTAGAATTAGTGTTTTAAGAATCGGTCGGATCGACTCCGGTCTGGGGGACCCGGTAGGTTCCCCAGTCCAAATGGTTATTTAAATCGGTTCTTCAGTCAACTCAGTTTGGACTGGATGACCCGGCCGAGACTTGTTGACTCGGTGACTCGGTTGACCCAGGTTAGACCACTTGATCTCTTCTTTTTTTGTTAAAACTTTTTTTTGGTTGCTGAGAATTTTTGAATTAAATCATACTCATATTTCGCGATAAATATGATTAAAAAGTAACGTGAAAATAAGAAGATATTTTGAATTTGTGCGGTTCGTTTATGTAATTTAATTGTGTCTTATAATGATCTCAAGAAATTAAATGAGGATAAACACTTATGGTCTCACATCAATGGTGAATACTTTCTCATTAGTGTATATTTATCTACCATTTGTTATCATGATTTAATTTATTTGTGTTATGTCAAGGCACAAAAGGTACATTTATCTTACATTGCAATTTTAATCCAATGTTAGGATATGGTTTAGAGCTACAAGCCTAGAAATATATAATATTTGCTATCATTAAGAACTAATTTATTTTTTGAAGCTAATTGATTTTTTTTTTTTTTTTTGGTAAATAAGCTAATTGATAATTCTCCTATGTGAATTTTTAATATAAGTAATATGTTTATATTTTTTTAATATGTGAATAGTAAATCTGATTGAATCAATGACCCAGTAACCCAGTACCTCGACCGAGTCGATGACGGTCTAAGTTTTAAAACACAAGATGGTATTTTGAGATAGCTTAGTTCACTACAATGAAGTAGGCCCCGTGAGCTGTTTCTGGAAAATATTTTCGGTACTACGAATATATCCACTGCTCGAGTGAAGTTATTGTGGTTCCGGACTTCAAAAAATTGGGTGAGACTGAAGTGAGAGAAAAAGTTGAGAAGAGTGGAGAGAGAAAAGAGAAAAAAATTTAATACTAAGTGTCAATTTTTGAATGAAAGAATTATGATGGTCGTTGAGCATATTAAAAAATTCCCCAATGCTCGTACATTAAATGTGGAAAAAATAAAACATTCACTACCTTTATTTTTTGATTATTTTTGTTTTCATATCTCTTCTTTTCTATTTTTGATAAGAGAGACTACTCCAATTACACCAAAAATCTATTCCTGTTCCTACTATAGGAGCACCATCTCATTCAACAAGGTTAGACCGTTTGAATTCTTATTTTTATCATTTACATAGTTATTCACTTAACAAAAAATAGGTACAGATATATAAGCTAATTTTAATTAAAATTATGAATTGATAAATACTTGTATAAATATTTCATTACACACATAGTTATACAAAGCACATCCTTTCCACACCACTGTTAAAAACCTCTCTACCTGACGTGATAGATCTTAATTGGTTATAGTATTGGGATTTATACTTGTTATGTAAATAAGAATAGCTTTCTTATGCTACACTCACATTATTTTACGTGCTAATATTTTTAATTTTTTTATTTACTTTTTTCCAATGGGACCACCTAAGTATGTGTGTGTTGCAAAAATTCTCATATTATGTGACATAAGAAGTATAAACCCCTATATATATGAGAAATATTTTTCTTATATTATGGGAAAGAAGTTATCTCATATTATAGAAATAAAATTATAAGTGAGACTCACAAGTAAGAGGAAAGAGAAAAAAAAAAAAAGTGGTGAGACATACTCCTCTTTTATGTGTAGAAAAATTGTTAATCTCATGTATGTAAAATGAAATAAATATAACCCTTCATTTGTAAACTCATTCGCTCGTGAACTGTCAACTTCTGCTGACCAATATTTTATCCAAACTCTGAACAACAATTATTTTTAAATTTGCAAGTTGGGTGGAGTACCATATATAGAATATAAGGCAAAATTTCTCTTTGTTTCACTCTAGGGTATCTCCAAACTCTTTACCAGGAATGGAGAATCAATCTTCAAATGGCAGAATAGCAATGGAAGAAGAGCTAATAAAAGGGCGTGACATGGCAAACGAGTTACTTGAAGTACTTGCAAACGAGGAAGGGTCAAAGTCAGTGTTACCAGTTGCTGAAGATCTTGTTCTCAATGTACTGAGATCATTCACAAATACCCTTTTGCTCTTGAACACCAATAATAATGAATACTCCGATGAGGTGGTGCTCCCTATTCCTATCAGAGATATCTGTTCCTCCGCAAACGGCACAAAGCCAGAGGATCTGAATGAAACTAGCAAGAGTTTCATCACAAAAAATCGAAGATGGTGCTACAAGAGAAAGTAAGAATCATATATATACATGCCTTTGCTCTATCATTCATTATATGTGATTATCATTGTTATCTAACTTCTCTTTAAGATCTGAATATAATACTTTGATGTATTTTCATACCTGCACTACGTCTGATTTATAGATGTAAAACTGTGATAGTTGGTTACCGATTCTACCACCAGTTCATCATTGTAGTCAAAAAAATTACCAACATAAAATAATATTTGAGAAGAAAAAAGAGAGAGAGAGAAAGAGACAAATTAGATTGACTGAAAACTGTATAATCCAAAATACAGTTCAAACAGCAAGCCAATTTGTGTTTTTACAACACTACTCTCTTCTGTCCTTTCTTCTAATTATGTAATTCAATTTTTAAGTTATGTTATATTTTGTCCCTTCAATTTTAATAAAAATGATTTTCTGTCTCAATCTTACAATTATTCTAATTGTCTCCAATTTCATTGGTGGGTTCAATTTAATATTGTTTACTGCTTCAATTGAATACCATGCTTTCACTTTCAAACATTTTTTAGTTAAAACTAATAGTATATATTAAAAAGGGCCGACCCAGTTCAAATACTCACTTCGTGAGTATCTGGGAAAGGAAATACTCTAGGCAATCTTTCCCTTGCTTTTTGTAGGGAGACTGATTTGAACCCGCGACCTGATACACCACGACAAGCAAGCTTATCGCTGAGCCAAGCCGGCCCTTCAAAACTAGTAGTATATATTGATAAAAAAAAAAAAGGTTCCCCGATGCTTTTCAAAAAGTCAAAAGAATCATGATATTTCACAATTATTGGATTACCAATTAAATCCATTGCAGTTGTAGACTTCATCTTGATTAGGTAGACCATAGCTGAATGCCT
>JAVKPL010014776.1:0-89403 GCA_032173675.1 Gastrolobium villosum | reverse complement strand
GTCTTCATTGACGATATTTTGATTTACTCCAAGACGGAGGGATAGCATGCGGAGCATCTGAGGATTGTTTTGCAATTGCTGA
The DNA here is from genome assembly GCA_032173675.1 of Gastrolobium villosum. Classification (NCBI taxonomy): domain Eukaryota; kingdom Viridiplantae; phylum Streptophyta; class Magnoliopsida; order Fabales; family Fabaceae; genus Gastrolobium; species Gastrolobium villosum. The sequence goes on along the minus strand of JAVKPL010014776.1, from coordinate 89,321 downwards.
AGGAGAAGAAGCTGTATGCGAAGCCTTCAAAGTGTGAGTTTTGGCTCAAGTCTGTGAAGTTCCTTGGGCACGTGATTTCAGCAGATGGAGTTGCAGTGGATCCTAACAAGATTGAGGCCGTACTGGATTGGGAGAGGCCCAAGACTGTTACGAAAGCGAGGAGCTTTCTGGGTTTGGCAGGTTACTATCGGAGGTTCATCAAAGGTTTCTCCAAGATGGTTCTCCCTTTGACTCGCCTCACTCAGAAAGAGACTCCATTTTTGTGGACTCACGAGTTTGAGGAATGTTTCCAGGAGTTGAAGGAGAGACTGACTACTGCTCCTGTGTTGGTCCTTCCTGATCCTGCGCTCGAGATTGAGCTTTACACCGATGCCTCCGGGAAGGGGCTGGGCTGTGTGTTGATGCAGTTGGGCAAGGTGATTGCCTATGCTGCGAGGCAGTTGAAGCCTCATGAGGAGAATTATCTTACTCATGATTTGGAGTTGGTTGCTATTGTGTTTGCTTTCAAGATTTGGAGGCACTACCTTTTTGGCTTGAGGTTTATGGTGTTCAGTGACTACAAGAGTTTGAAGTACCTGTTCGATCAGAAGGAGTTAAACATGAGGCAGAGGAGATAGATGAAGTTCATTAAGGACTACGACTTCGAGTTGAGGTACCATCCTGGCAAGGCCAATGTGGTAGCAGATGCTTTGAGCCAGAAATCCGGGAGCCCCTCTAGTTCTTTGCTTTGTAATTTTGACGTGGTTGAGAAGTTCCAGAACCTGGCGGTTACCTCTTCTTGTGAGAGTGCACTTCTCGAGATGGAAGCAGCCGATGTTGTGAATGAGTTGATAGAAAAGATCAAAGAGGCACAAGTTTAGAAAGAGTGTTTGGACTATGTGAAGAACCAAGATGGTGTGTCTTGGAATGAGGGTGGACTACTTTTGTTTCAGCAGAGGATCGTGGTTTCTCAAGGTCCATTGACCGAAGAGGTCATGGCTGAGGCCCATAAGGGCCAGTTTTCTATCCACCCTGGTGCTATAAAGATGTATCAAGACCTGAAGAAGAACTTCTGGTGGCCGGGCATGAAGGAAGATGTTGCGGTTTTCGTGTCCAAGTGTTTGGTTTGTCAGAAGGTGAAGATTGAACATCAGAGGCCGTCAGGTAAACTTCAACCTCTTGAAGTACCACAGTGGAAGTGGGAAAGTATTTCCATGGATTTCGTGGTGGGTTTGCCTAAGACTCAGGCGGGTTGTGACTCTATTTGGGTTATTGTGGACAGACTGACGAAGTCTGCCCATTTTCTTCCAGTGAAGGTGAGCTTTTCCACAGAGCAGTTGGCCAAGCTTTATGTTCGTGAGATTGTGAGGCTTCACGGGTGCCCGAGAGTATCATCAGTGATAGGAACCCGAAGTTCACATCTCGGTTTTGGGAGGCGCTGCAGGAGGCTTTTGGTACACAGTTGAGATTGAGTACCGCCTATCACCCTTAGACTGATGGACAGACTGAGAGGACCAACCAGACCTTGGAGGACATGTTGCGAGCTTGCACGTTGGAGCAGGGCTCGGTATGGGATAGGTACCTTCCGTTAGTGGAGTTTTCGTACAACAACAACTTTCATGCTAGCCTGGGCATGGCGCCCTACGAAGCACTGTATGGTAGGAGGTGTTGGACTCCTACTTGTTGGTCAGAGGTTGGGGAAAGAGAAATTTTTGGTTTGGACTTTGTCCAAGATACCACCCAGCAGATCCTGATGATCCGTAAAAAGTTGAAGCAGGCGCAGGGTGAGCATGTGTTTGTGAGATTTTCACCTATCACCGGTGTTGGACGAGCACTCGGAGTGAGGAAGCTGAGCCCGCGATTTATTGGGCCATACCATATTCTTGGTAGAGTAGGACTTGTTGCCTATCGGTTAGCCTTGCCTCCGAACTTGGCCAACATCCACGACGTGTTTCACGTGTCCCAGCTTCGGAAGTACGTGGCCAATCCTTCGCACGTGGTGCAGCCTGATGATGTGGAGGTTCGGGAGAACCTAAAGACTCCCATCGGACCATTTAGAATTCTCGATCGTGGCGAGAAACAGCTGAGGAACAAGACCATTCCGATGGTTAAAGTGCAGTGGACTGGACGCACTCCTGAAGAGTGTACGTGGGAGCGTGAGGATGAGTTTCTCCGTCAGTATCCCGACTTCCGAGACATGTATGTTTCTGATTTTGAGGACAAAATCCTTAAAAAGGTGGGGTGAATGTAAGAACCCGCACCGCTAATTAAGGTAATCAATTGATTAATTGTGATAATTAGTAATTGATTCCATAATTGACCCTAATAATTATTATGTGGCTTAGATAATTATAGTAAGAGGGTAAGGATGTTGAAAGTCGCTTTTCGGTAGAAAAGTGCAAATACCGGTTCTGCTAGTCGGTATATATGTGTACCGAAAAAGTATCCCGGAAAATTATAATAAGGGCATGATAATTACTAGAATATTATATAGGACTGGTAAAACGAGTTTCAAGTTAAAATAATGTGATCTGATGCCAGAACTGATACTGGCTATGGAAAAGCGCGTACCGGAAAGTTGTTCTGAAAAAAAAATAAAAATATGATAAATCTTAGGAAAACGTGTAGGTTCAGATTCCAAAGTTTGAGATCAAGATCTTTTGCATAGCTATTAAGGCTAATATTGCGCGTGTAGTGGCCATGTGGCTATAAGTAGCCTTGGCACATGATCCTAGGTCATTTTGTGGAGCCTCCAACGTGAGTTTTCTGAGTGTGAAAGCAGCCACCTTGTCACTCCACTTCTTCTCCATTTTGTTTCACCAAAGACACCACCTTTAGTCTTGGTTCCTTCTCTTGATCATTATATCTTGGTGTGAGCCACCTTGTGAGAGTGGGGACACCTTGTTCCTGAGTTCTTATTTCTGCATTTTGAGGTTGGAAGTGCTGAGTTTCTGGTTTGGTGTTGTGGTGTCACCTTCTTGGTGTTTGATGCTCCAAGAAGGTATCTTGTGAAGGAAAGGACCAACCCTCAACCTCATTTTCGTTCCTTGTTGAAGTCAGCACCTTGGAGCTGTTGTGAGAGCTCCAAGAGCATCATCCTCCCCTGTCGTGGCTTGTGGTATGATCACCACCTTTTAACTTGAGTTTTTATGCTTAAAAATGGAACCTTGATGCATGTAAAGGCTAAAAGATGATAACTTAACGTTGTGTAATGTCAAACACACCTAGAAATGCATGCTTTAGGGTCTTTAATCGGTAAAAACCCAACCTTGGATGGATATCTTCACGAAAATGCAGAACTGCATTCTGTCGTGAAATATCCGGATATTTATCGAGCAAATATCCCGATATTGTATCCGGATATTGATATCCGGATATTGTATATCCGGATATGGTTAGTGTGATATCCGGATATTGCATATCCGGATATGCTTCGAGGAATATCCGGATATTCTGGGATTTCGAAGAACAGTAGCTTTACTGTTCTTACAGTAGGCTATTGGGGGTTTGTGTACCCTAGATTAAGGAAGTTGAACTTCTGTAATTAATGGACTAAGTCAGAATCATGTGATTAAGGGCTTGTGGCTTTGTTAGAAGCCTTAAGATGTAAAACGTAAAAGAAAAGGCGTTGTCTTTTAATGTATGCTTGAGATGCATGTTTATTGATATGTTAATGGTTCATAACAGATCTTAATACTGCTGTGTGTGGACTTTGAGCTTGTGGCTTGGATAGCTAGCTTAAGAGGTAAGCTTTCGTGTCCTCGGTTTAGCCATGTCGTGGTTCCACCATGTTCCTTGGGGATGTGGTTTATGCATGCTGTGTTACATGCTTTGGAAATGCTGTTGAGCTATTATATGCAATGTGTTTTTATGATATGCATGTGATGTCCACCTATACGGTAAGCCTGAGTATGTAGTACATATAAGATGGTGAGGCTGTGGGTGAGGTGCAAGCGGTGTTCCTTGTACTCATGTGGGTATAGACGTATTCCTGCATTTCTCTGGCCAGTAGATAGCGATAAACACACATGTCATAAATATCTGTTGCACTGCATAGTTTTGGATCTTATATTGAATTACTACTTTTAGAACTTATATTGCACATGTAAGTGAGCTTGGGGTGGAAGATCCTTGAGGACCCGTTGTCTTATTGAGATTTCTTGATTAGAGATCTCACCCCACGTTTGGGGACGCTTATTTCAGGTTCAGGTAATGTTGAGGCCTCAGGTGGCAGGAGGCCAGAGTTGAGCTAGATAGTGCTGATTATATGCTGATTGTACCTGTTGTTGTTATGCTGTTAGCTTCATTTATGTTTTTGGAGTATTATGTTGTTACTTGCTTGACCTTGCTGTTTATTTGGTGAGCATGGGATTTGTCCATGCCACGTAGACTCGTTATGTCTTAAGTTTTATTTGATGTTGTAATGATGTATCAGGTTATTATCCGAACTACTTGATCTAGATCCATGATTTTAGATACACACTTATCTTTATGTTATGAGGTATTTCAGTTTGTTGTCTTGCAATTTACTTACAGGCATTGTTTTATGAAATTGACTAAGTAATCAAGTTGGTAATCGATAATGATGTCATAATTGAAAAGAAAAAGAATATTCCGCATTTTTAATTAAGCACAGCTTAATATGATGTAATGTTAATATTCCGGGTATACACGGGGTGTTACACACGGCATGGAATTAATTGGTTTTTCACTTAGGCTAGTGATGTGGCTAAGAAAAAGATGATATAAGGCACAAAGGGAATATAATGCAGGTGGTGGCTATCTGGCTAAAGGGAAAAAATAAAGAACGAAGGCCTCAATCATATCTATGCATGCAAATGAAAAATGTAATTTCAAAAAGAATAAGAGCAAGTTCTAGAGAACAACAATCAAGAGCATAAGCACACAAGAATGAAAGATTGGCAGATGATAAGATCCATTCATATCGGCCCAAATTCTCACCAAAGGATATACCAATCACATATCAGCATCACAAAATCAATTACCAAGTCAAGTAATCCAAGAATTAAGAACTCAGCCTAACCAGAGTGATCCATCACAAGTATCAAGTCCAATTCAAACTATGTATAACTGACACGAGCTGTCAAACTCGCGTTTTTGCTCTTGTAGATTTCTGGGATGTTTAACCTTCTTTTCCATATTTTGTCCATACCTTCACCTCAGCCCCATTACAACCCTGCATAAAGCCCTATTGATTTGTGCATGCATGTGTTAGTAGCAGTGGAGAAGTAGAATTTGAGCAAGCTTATGATAGAATGATTTTCTTGAGTGGAATTGAGTGATACACTAATTACCTAATACACTTGAGTGAAAAATATTGAGAGCATCCTGTAAGGAACCATTTTCGATAATTTGCATGTACAGTTGAAATTAGCAGGTCTTGTGATTTGAGATTATGGAATTTCTGCCCTGATTGGTTAATCTGTTGAAGACTTTTGATCTTTGTATATTTTCTATATACTTGGTAATTGTTAGAAGGGATTGGTTGATCTTAGTCTTTGCTTTCTATTTTAGTTTTGCCCAGGAGTGCAAAAAGATAAGTGTGGGGGAATTAGATAACACATATTTTGTTACACTTATTTATTACTCTTGGTTGGTATTTTTAGGTTTTATTTGAATTAAATAAAGGTCTTTTGGGTTAAATCAGAATTCTAGATTTTAATTGGGTTTAATTGATTTTCGTCATAATTTTTCAAATTTACACTACTTTCGTATTTTGGCCATATCTCACTCTAAAGATGTCCGATTAACTCCATTCTTATTGCGTTTTGTAGCTAACATGAAGGGCTACAATTTTTATTGCATCTACTGAAGCCCAATTCGGACAGAAAGATGGTCGAAACCTGAGCCCAAGATGGACGTTTTTTTGCTGGAGATTTATTTTGACGTTTGGACTTAAGTTATAATTTTGAACCCAATGTACATGAGGCCCGGAGCCAATATTTCTGTTTTGTTTCCTTTTATTTTGGGTTGGATTCGTAGAGCTCGAAGCCCAGCTTGATTAGGGATTAAAATGGCGAGAGTAGGGACCTGCTGGATAATCTTTCATTGGAGTTTGAATTTTACAGTTTAGAGATTAATATAATTTTCGTCTTTTTCCTCTCCTCTTTTCTTTAATCAACCCAAGGGTTGAGGATTCCATGGTTGAATCCTGAGGACCTGTCATTTTGAACCAAATTCGTTTCTCTTTCCAACTCGGTTTGGCATCGCGCGATTGTTGGTGTTTAATCTGAGATACGCGATTGCGTTCTTAAAAAAGAGATTAATCATTAGATTTAATGGTTTGGTTGATTAACCCAATGAACTCAATTCGAACGGGTTGATACTCCGCGATTGCGCGAGTAGACGCACCATATTCGACCAAACGCTTCTCAATTGGAAACATGGATTCTGATTCAATTGAATCAATCACGATTTGGTAATTATTTGTCCAATGAAGGATGTCCTTGGAATCCTAATTCTTGGGTTGGTTGCTTTTAATTTGATTATTCTTTCTTTTTATTTTATTTTTCATTTCCGTTTAAATTTACAATCATATTAAAAGCCCCCATTTTGGTTTCCGTTTTTCTTTAATTTCCATTTCTCCTTATTTTCTATTTTTATTTAGTTCACATTTTTATTTAGTTCTCCTTCATGTTAGCTGCAAAACGCAATAAGAACGGAGTTAATCGGACATCTTTAGAGTGAGATATGGCCAAAATAAGAAAGTAGTGTAAATTTGGAAACTTTTGACGAAAATCAATTAAACCCAATTAAAATCTAGAATTCTGATTTGACCCAAAAGAACTTTATTTAATTCAAATAAAACCTAAAAATACCAACTAAGAGTAATTTATAAGTGTAACAAAATATGTGTTATCAATAACTCAACAAGTATAAGAAAGAATAGAATAATCTACTTATTGACCCTAAAAATTAAAATTAAAATTAAAATAAAATAAAAGTAAAGAAAATGGGGAAAAGAACTCCCTATCCTCCTTAGGAAGGATAAACAACATCGATCAGCCTGATCTCTACTTTCATCTCTGAATCCACAAACTCTTGCTGTGGTCCTTCATAGAAAGGCTTTAGACGATGCCCATTCATAGTATAAGTCTTTCATGTCTTCTTATCATATACTTCAACTGCATCATAAAGAAAAACATTAGTAATAACAAAAGGGCCATCCCATCTGGATCTGAGCTTACTAGGCATGAACTTTAGACGAAAATTAAACAAGAGAACATTCTGGCCCACAACAAATTCTTCCTCAAGTTTTTTTCTTTTCCTTGTATAAACGTGAACTCTCATTAGTATTCAATCTAAGCTCCTCAAGTTCTTGCAGTTGCAGCTTCTTTTCCACTCCCAACTAGATTAAATCCATGTTACATTGCTTGAAAACCCAATATGTCTGCGCTCCAACTCCACCGGAAGATAACATGCCTTACCAAAGACAAGCCGATAAAGAGGCATCCCAATCGGAGTCTTGTAGCCGGTCCTATTTGCCCATAAAGCATCATCTAGTCTCTTGCTCCAATCCTTCCAATTAGAATTAACAGTCTTATAAAGAACTTGCCTAATCTCTCTATTTGAGACTTCAGCTTGGCCATTAGTCTGTGGGTGATATACTATGGCTATCTTGTGAATAACTCCATAATTCTGCAGTGAAGCAGCTATGCTTCGGTTGCAAAAGTGCGAGCCCTGATAACTGATAATGGCTCTAGGTATGCCAAACCTGCAGAAAATGTGAGACCGAACAAACTCTACAACCACAGTAGAATCATCAGTATATGTGGCTTTTGCCTCAAGCCACCTGTGGGTTCTAAAACTAAACAAATGGTCTTGTCCCTAGACAACATTGGGTTCTAATTATAAACTTAAATCAATAAATCTCCAGCAATTAACATCTGACTTGGGCTCTAATTTCTACCATCTTTGTATTCGAATTGGGCTTTCTTGTCTTCATAGCATTTGTAGCCTTCTGAGTTATCTTTAAATCGCAACAAGAATGGAGTCAATCAAACACCTGTGGAATGAGATATGTTCAAAATATTAAAGTAATGTAAAGCTGAAAATTAATGAAGAAAATAAATTAAACCCAATAAACAACAAAAATTTTAATTTAACCCAAAAGACCATTATTTTCATTCCAAATACTCCTAAAATGCTAATCAAGACTGATAAATAAGCGCAATAAAATATCCATTATCAAGTATATAAGGGAATTCTAGTACGAGGCTAATGAGTAATCTGGTCGTACAAGATGAGTGCATCCGAATAATGGGTTACTTTGGTGAAATATGGTTAGTTATTACTGTGGACACTTCGAGTTATTGGGTAGTTTCGGCTACTCTATAGAGCAGAGATGTATATATATATATATATATATATATATATATATATATATATATAACTGTGTATTTTATATTGTATTGTTTAACTTATTTGTGATGTTGATGTGTGTGCTTTGTTTGAGAAATAGTTTTATGTGATTGCATGTTCTATCTGTTGTCTTTTGTTATTTGTTCAGTGTTATTATGTTTGTAAGTTATATTGATATTTTGATAAGAGTAAATACCCTTTTTGGTCCTCAGAAAATTTCATGATGCCCGCTTTAGTCCCTAGCGAATAAAAAGACTATTTGTGGTCCCTAAGAAATTCAAAATGGACCCATTTAGTTGAAATCGTGGTCCCTCACAAATTTTAAAAAGACCCACATTAGTCCCTCAAAAGGACTAAAATGGATCCATTTTGAATTTCTTAGGGACCACAAATAGCCTTTTTATTTGCTAGGGACTAAAGCGGACATCGTGAAATTTGCAGAGGACCGAAAAGGGTATTTACTCTTTTGATAATTAATGGAATTGTCAGTAATTGTTTTGAAAAGAGAGTATGATAAATTATATGGGAATATCTGAGAATGCTATGATGCTTAGAGATATTACTTCGGGAGTATCAAGTTATCGGAAGAAAGGTGAAAGCTTCTGTAAGAATTGTAGCATTTGGTTAGGTAATGTTTTCCGTAATGATTTTGGTCATCGAAAATTGAAGATAAAGAATAATGGTGAAATTATGAATGTTTTGTAAAGCTAAAGTAAAGTTAATTGGAAGTGGATTATGTGTTTTCATGATTAATATTTGCAAATATGTTAATTGATTTAAATACAGTAGTTACTTAATGAATCATGATGATTATTTGGAAATTAAACTTAGGTGTAAACTGGCTAGATTAATATGTAAATAATTATGTATGTTATTTGTGTATGTTTGTATCTATAAGCTGTATGTTTCTGTTATTCTATGTGTGTTGACCAGTTATGCAGTAAGTGAACTCGGGAGTAGGGGACTACTCTATAAACCCTGAGTTTAGTGGAATTTTATATCTCACCCCACGTTTTAGGGCATATTTCAGATTCTTCATCAGGTGGTGAATCTTTAAGGAAGGGGTAATTTGATAATCATGGTTAGCAGATGCATCAGGATCAATGCGTTGGACTGATGTTTTGTGGTTATGTGTATATATTTATATCTCAACTATTATCAATTACTATCTATGGTTTAAGAAGACATGATATACTGTGACCATGTCTGTATGCATAGTAGTTAAAAGTGGATTGCGGCCTGTTATAGCCAACCTTGGAAAATGCTAGAGCGGGTTGCAGGTGCGGATATAGAGGAATGGATTAATAGAACCTAGATATACCATACATATATATGTTAAAAAATAAAGATAATCAATAATAATAAAGCACTGCTCCAAAAAAATAGACATTCCAACTAGTTAATTAAAAGATTTAAATATTATCAATAACCAAAACATATTCCATTCATTTTCCATATTTAAATGTCAAAAAGAACTAATCAGAATCTTGAATTCCACCATAACCAAAGTTTGCTTCAGCCTTACTATCACTAGTATTTATATTGTATAGTTGTTCTAGCACATCTTCAAGTACTTCAGTTTCTTTAATTTACTTTCCCTTAGAGCTTGAAGGCAAAGCAATGGACTTTGTCTGCTGTCTAGTGTATACTAAAGGCTCATCAATATTAGTTACATTTGCAAATGCCACCCAGGTAATGGTGTCATCCTCAAATACAAGTTCATTCTCATTTTGTTCCTCATCTCCATCCATATCTCCTACCAACCATTAATTGCTTTCATCAATACCATTTAAGAGAATGAGATCAATCAGAACACGATTGTCAAATTGATATTTAAGAGTTTGGTTATATTTAATATAAACCAAGTCCTCCAACTTCTGTTGCTCAAGTCTACTTTGCCTCTTGGAATGAATCTATTTGACAATTAACAATAAAAAAATATTAATTTCATAATCAGTGATGATTAGGGGTGGTAAACGAGCCAGGGGCCTTTCAGGGGCCTTTGGCTCGGCTCGTAAAGACTTGAGCTCATTTAATAAAAGCTCGTGTTGGAACCAGGCTTGGACTTGTATAAAAGCTCGTTTAATAAAAAGGCCTCAGGCTCTAATTCAGAAGCTCGGCCTTAGAGCCTCCCAGGCTAACCTAGTATATAAATATTTATTTATATTTTTTATACTACTTGTAATAACTCTCTCTTTCATCAATTTATTTCACCCCATTTTATTGGTTTAACAAACTTTTTGAATGATTTTGTTCTATATTATGCTATTTGGATATATATTGAATTTATGTATATTTATGGAATTACTAGTGTTGTTCTATATTATCCTTCATCATCCTTCACACAAACAAACCCACAAAAATTCATTTGTTCCACTATGCACTGCTTGTTTGTGTCAATTTATTTATTTTATTTTTGTTTGCACTTTTTTTAAAATGGGCTAAGATAATATAACCTATTATCTACCTTCTCTCACTTTAATTTTTTTTTTATTGTAGACTTTATAAATTATTGCTGCAAATTGGAAGCTAAGGTTTCTATATGGAAATTTATTTTTTGTGGAATTCTGTTATCTTATTTTTATTCTTTAACTTGCTAACAGGCTAAGACAGGCTTCACACAGGCTTTTATTTTTTGTAAATAAACCAGGCCGCAGGCCAATATGATATTCGTGACAGGTAACAGGCTAAGGCCAGTCAGACACGTTTAAATACAGGCTTGGCCCGTTAAGATCAAAGCTCGGCTCGGCTCGGCCCGTTAACACCCCTAGTGATGATGAAGTTGACAATCCCATCTTCTATTTATGATAGCTAAAATATCTTTATACTTATCTTCTTTTCCAATTCCACGAAATGCATTTTGAATTGCTCCTTTGGCCCTATTCATTGCTTCACAAATGCAACCCATTGCTGGTTTTCTTATCATTATCAACTATCCTCAGCACACCCACAAGAAGCCCATAACCTTAAGATAAAAAATGACATCATTCGAAAAAGATGTATTGAGTACAATATTAGTTGCTCTTTTATCCTTAGGGTCTTTGGCAATCTTAGATTTTGGCCACTCATTAGAAGTGAACATCCTTCGGAGGTTGTTTTTCTGCTTATACAACCTCTGCAATGTCAGGAATATGGTAGCAAACCTTGTCACTCCATGCCTCAATAATTTTATTTTTCTTATGAATTGTCGCAGTGTTCAATGCCAATGAATGATTATAAGTGAAACCTACTAGACTGATGCCTCTTTTTATTGTCCTTTTTACTCTATCAAGCTTTCCAATGTTTTCTAGCATCAAGTCCAAGCAATTTGCAACACATGGAGTCCAAAATAAATGAGGTCTCTTGGCTTGTAAAAATTTCCCTAACATCACACACATAAACTTAAATAAGAAAATAGGTCCAAATAAATTGAAATATTAACAATTGAATTAGTTTATTGTCTCTTATTGGCCAAAACATAATTGCTGCCAATGTCGGTCACCACTTGAACAACATTTTGTTCACCAATCTCCATCACAAAAGTGTCCAGAAGTTGACATAATTTCTCACCAGTCTTAACATAAGAAGAAGCATCAACACTATTGACAAATATAATTCCTAATGGACAATTAACCAAGAAATTGATCAAAGTTCTACCCTTCTTATATGTCCATCTATCAGACATAATAGAACATCCATAGTTTACTCTCTCTATCTCATGCTCCTTCAATAATTCCTTGGTGTACTCTAACTTCTTTTGAAGGAGTATAACTGTACATTCATAATAAGATGGAACCTTCAAATAAGAACCATAGTTCCCCATTGCTTCAACCATCAACCCGAAACTTCTAGAGCATACAACATTGAAAGGTATCCCATTCGTTACAAAAAACCTCTCTATATATTGAACTGTTCTAGCTCTAGCTTCTTTATCACAAGCATTATTAATGCTTGTTTTCCTTTTCCCCAACTTGATGTTGTTTTCTAGATTTTTTTAAGAGAAGTAGGTCCATGGGACCTTTCGTAATCTTGCCTTTCTTGGCAGGAATATCAGAGGAATCACTGCCTGATGTTACTCCTCTTTTTCTAGCTTCCTTTCATATGCTTCAGTCGAAGCATTTTTTACTTATGGTGGGCTTTTCTTACATGTCTCTTCATCTCCCTTTATCCCAATTTGGTGGTATTTAGCCCTGGTAATTTCACCCGTTGTTGTCTTCTAACAGTAGTCACATGTCACATTCCTTCTGTTATTGATATCCTTCAAGGAATTCCACTGCCATGCCATATCATGATATGGACCTAGTGGTTTAACCAAAGCACAAGAAGAAGGAGACTCTTGTGTACTATCATTGGTTGCCATCACTAATGTAAGAACCCGCACCATTAATTTAGGAGATTAATTAAATAAATATGAGAATTAGGAAATAATCCCATAATTGACCCTAATAATTATGAGAAGGCTTAAATAATTATAATGAGTGATTAAGAATGCTTAAAGTCACTTTTCTGACGAAAAGTGCAGATAGCGGTTCTGCTCCTCGGTATAAATGTGTACCGATGAAGTATCCCGGAAAATTATAATAAGGGCATGAGTATTCCTAGAATAATATGTAGGACTAGTAAAACAAGTTTCAAGTTGAAATAATGAGAACTGATGCTAGAACTGATATTGGCTATGTAAAATTAAGCGTATACCGGAAAGGTGCTGCGGAAAATAAAATAAAAATATGAAAAATCTTAGAAAAATGAGTAGGTTCAGAATCCTAAGTTTGGGATTAAAATGCTAAGCATAGCAATTAGCGCTAATACAGTGCGATTAAGCTTAAACCGTCTATAAATACAACTTTTGGCTCAAAAACTTAGGTATTATTCTGTTCCTACGTGACTTGGTGGCTGACTAGCTCCCATTTACTGTTCCATTGCCTTCGCTTCTCCATTTCATGAGCCAATAGGTCATTTCTTCCATGAAATCTTCACCTAAACACTTGTGTGATTGAGAGATAGCATTGAGGGTGAGTTGGTGATCTGTTTTTGAATGTTGGTCACTGTTTTGGGGGAGTCTAAGGACTGAGTGCATGAACCTTGTTTAGAGAGCCATGGTCATGACATCTTGAGCTTCAAGAAGCCATTTTTGGTGAGAAAGAACCATTGTGGTGTGCCATTTTCATGCACATTCAAAGTCAGAACCTTTGAGGCTGATTGGTGAGCTCCATGAGCAATCTTTTTTGAGTTTTGATCCTTGGGGTAAGTTGTTGAACCTTGATCATGAGTTTTAGTTGTTTAAAGGTTGAGTCTTGGCATGTTAATGAGTTATATAAGTAACCAACCTGAACATGAACCTAAAATCGAATAAAAATGCATGCTTGGACGTCCTAATGGGTTAAAAGTTGAACCTTTGGCGTGACATCTCGCGAAATGCAGAAATTGCATTTTGTCGCGAAACATCCAGATATGATATCCGGATATGGAGTCTTGTGATATCCTAATATGGATATCCGGATGTGATATCCAGATATGCATATCCGGATATGGCCCTAACATATATCCGAATATTTTGGGTTTTCGGGGACAGTAACGGTACTGTTCATACAGAAATGTGTTTGGGGTTTGTGGACCCTAGATTGATTAAGTGGACTTCTGTAATAATTAATCTAAGTCAGAATCTAAGTGATTAATGGCTTATGGTTTTGTGAGAAACCTAAAGACATGAAACGTAAAAGGGAAGCGTTGTCTTTATGTTAGATGCTTATGGATTATGGTTGTTGATATGATTGCTGGTCCAGAACAGATTACGATTCTGCTGTGTGTGGACTTTGAGCTTGGTTTGACTCTTATTTGGATAGTTAGCTTGCAAGGTGAGCTTTCGTGTCCTCGGTTTAGCCATTGTTGGTTCCACCATGTCCCATGGGGGGATGGTTTATATGCATGATGTGTTTTCATGTGTTAATATTTCAAATGCTGTTGAGCTATTATGTGAATGCCTTATGATATGCATGTGGTGTTCCACCTAGATGGACTCCGGAGTATGTGAGAGACATACAATATGGTAATTCTATGGGAGGGTGCAAGTGGTGTCTTACATTAAATGTAGGCAATAGACGTATGTAAGTCCCGCATTTCTCTGGCCAGTAGATAGTTGACACACATGACATGATTATATGCTGCATTGCACTGATTTTGGAACTTATATTATTGAACTGCTTTTGAACTTATATTGCACATGTAAGTGAGCTTGGGGTGGAGAAATCCTTGAGGACCCCTTGTCTTACTGAGATTTCTTTTTAGAGATCTCACTCCACGTTTGGTGTAAGAACCCGCACCGCTAATTAAGGTAATTAATTAAATAAATGTGATAATTAGTAAATAATTCCATAATTGACCCTAATAATTTTTATGAGACTCTAATAATTATAGTAAGTGGGTAATAATGTGAAAGTCACTTTTCGGGTGAAAAGCGCAGATACAGGTTCTGCTACTCGGTATGAATGCGTACCGGTGAAGTACCCTGGAAAATTATAATAAGTGCATGATATTTACTAGAATAAATTGCAGGACTTGTAAAATGAGTTTCAAGTCAAAATAATGAGAACTGGTGCCAGAACTGATATTGGCTATGGAAAAACACGTACCAGAAAGGTGCTCCGAAAAATAAAATAAAAATATGAAAAATCTTAGAAAAATGAGTAGGTTTATATTCCAAAGCTTGGGATCAAAATGCTAAGCGTAGAAATTAAAGTTAATATTGCGCGTTTAAGTGGTTTTTGGCTATAAATACACTTAGTATGGGCACAAAACCCTAGGGTCAGTTTTGCATGCGGGAATAGGGGCTGAGAGAGGGCCTCTTTGCTGACTTAGTATCTTCCTCCCTTGCCTTCACCCTTTTCTTCTTGAAAAATCACCAAATGGCCATCCTTTCTCTTGGTTCTTCCTTATAAACATCTTGTGGTGGTGTTGGGTTGAGGGAGAGGCTTGTGCTTCTGAGTTAGTGGGCTGTTCTTGGGTGTTGTGGGTGCTGACCTTGAGGGTTGGTTTGTTGGAACCTTTGTTGGGGCATTTTGTGCTTCAAGTAACCATCTTTCTGAAGAAAGGAGCCATCTTGTAGCTTATTTTTGTGTACCCTTCATAGTCAGAATTTGAAGAGTTTCTTAGAGAGCTCCATGAGCCATAGTTGCTGAGTTTGAACCTTGGTAAGCCTTACCCCCTTGAACTTGAGTTTTCTTAGTTAAAGATGGAACCTTGATGCATGTGATGGCTAAAAGGTGATAACTTAACATTGGGTAATGTCTAACACACCTAGAAATGCATGTTTAGGTGTCTTTAATCGGTAAAAACCCAACCTTGGAAGAATATCTTCACGAAAATGCAGAACTGCATTCTGTCGTGAAATATCCGGATATTTGTCGAA
Source organism: Gastrolobium villosum (assembly GCA_032173675.1). NCBI lineage: Eukaryota > Viridiplantae > Streptophyta > Magnoliopsida > Fabales > Fabaceae > Gastrolobium > Gastrolobium villosum. The sequence continues at coordinate 73,576 of JAVKPL010014776.1, read as the reverse complement.
CAGATATCCGGATATTGATATCCGGATATGGTATCCGGATATTGATATCCGGATATGGAATATTCGGATATGGTTAGTGAGATATCCGAATATTGCATATCCGGATATGTCCCCAAGGAATATCCGGATATTCTGGGTTTGCGAGGAACAGTAGCGTACTGTTCATCCAGAATGGTTCCTTGGGTTTATGGACCCTAGTTTAATGAAGTGGTACTTCTATAATTAAGAGATGTAAGTCAGAATCACATGATTAAGGGCTTATGGCTTTGTTGGAAACCTTAAGACGTAAAACGTAAAGGAAAGGCGTAGTCTTTAAGTGTTTATGCTTATGAGCTATGAATGATGATATGTTATTGGTCCATAACAGATTGTGATACTGCTGTGTTATGACTGTGAGAGTGGTTGGACTCTTGGCTTGGATTGATTACTTGCAAGGTAAGCTTTCGTGTCCTCGGTTTAGCCATGTTGTGGTTCCACCATGTCCCATAGGGATGTGGTTTATGCATGCTTTGTTACATGCTTTTGATGTTTTGGAAATGTTGTTGAGCTGTTATATGCAATGTGCTGTTATGATATGCATGTGAGTCCACCTATACTGTAAGCCTGAGTATGTAGTACATACAATAGGGTGAGGTTGTGGGTGAGGTGCAAGCGGTGTCCCTTGTACTTACTATGTGGGTAATAGACGTATTCCTGCATTTCTCTGGCCAGTAGATAGTATAAACACACATGGCACGAATATCTGTTGCACTGCATAGTTTTGGAACTATTATTGGAAATACTACTTTTGAACTTATATTGCACATGTAAGTGAGCTTGGGGTGGAAGATCCTTGAGGACCCCTTGTCTTACTGAGATTTCTTGTTTAGAGATCTCACCCCACGTTTGGGGACGCTTATTTCAGGTTCAGGTAATGTTGAGACCTCAGGTGGCAAGAGGCCATAGCTGAGTTAGATATTACTGTGATATGCTGACGTGTTGGATGCTGGACATTGACTGTTGTTTATGTTTTCTGCTATTATTATGTTATTGTCTGTTGAGACTGATGTTGGGCATTGTTGCCTTATTTGGTGAGCATAGGGTTTGTCCATGCCACATAGACTTGAGTATGCCTTGTTTAAATTAAATTTGTATTAAGGTATCAAGATTTTGGTCCAGGCTATGTGTTGTAGTCCCGTGACTTAGATACTCACTTTATATTTATATATGAGGTATTCCAGTTAGTTGTCTTGCAATCTACATACAGGCATTATTTTATTAATTGATTAAGTAATCAACTTGGCTAAGGTTAATCACGTCATAATTGGATTAAAGAAAAAGTTATTCCGCATTTTAATTAAGCATGGCTTAATACGATAGTATGTTAACAAACCAGGTTAACACGGGCTGTTACATTTGGGGCACCATTTTCAGGTTCAGATAATACTCGGGTTGAGACCTCGGGCGACAGGAGGCCGGAGCTTAGTTGATTGAGGTTACCTGCAATTATACTGTTTATGCTTGGATGCTGTTATCTTGAGTTGCTATTATGCTATTAGCTTCATTTTATGGTTATTCAAGCTGAGACTTGTTGGGCCTTGTTGCCTTATTTGGTGAGCATGGGGATTGTCCATGCCACATTGATTATGTTTTATTTACCTTGACTTGTTCTGTATATAGAACCAGGATATTCTCCGGACTACGTGTTGTAGATCCGTGAGTAGATCCTTATCTATTATATGAGGTATTTCAGTTAGTTATTTATTTGCAATTACATACAGGAAGTATTTTGAAATGAATTAAGTAATCAACTTGGTTAATGATAATGAAGTCATAATTGAATGAAAGAAAAAGTTATTCCGCATTTTAATTAAGCGTTGCTTAATACGATGACATGATAACAAACCAGGTATACACTGAGTGTTACAACTAACTACATTTATTATAGAGGGAAAGAAAAGAAATCATTTACAAGGGTGATAGATGAATATATTTATGTGAGTCTTGTGGTGCAATTATAGGCAAAAAAAGAAATTTGATTCTGCTTAGCTAAATCAATTGATTCATGACAAGGGTGATACATGAATATTTTTAAAATTAGTATGTTATTCTTATTTGGTAAGTGACAATTATTATTATAGCCTCCCCTTTTTAATTCATAACTTTTTTTTTTTCAAAAATGATTATTTTGTATTTAAATACAAAATTTAAAATTATTTAAAATAAAATTATATATATTTTTACTTATTTTACAAACAAAAAATTATTAACTTTTAAACATTATTAAGTGTGTTTAATAATTCACAGTTTGTAAAATAAAAAAGGTACATAATTTTTATTTAAGTAAATTGAAAGTAGTGGGTTCACATTTTTTTCTTTTTTAGATTTAATCTAATTAGAGGTGTCTAGCAAATAAACACGGGACTATTATGTGTGTCAATATATATGTATGAATGAGTCTAACATGTGAGCAAAGAGCATTAACCTATTATGAGAGTCAGAAAAAAATAAAAAATAAGGGAAGAAGTTAGGAAAAAAAGCCAAAAAAAATAGGAGGGTAAAAAAAAGAGTAAGAGGAAAAAAATTGGAGGGTAAAAAAAAGAGTAAGATTAAAAAATAGGAGGGTAGAAAAAAAGAATAAGAGAAAAAAATTAGGATGGTAGGAAAAAAGAGAGTAAGAGAATAAAATAAAGTTAGAAACTTTACAAGGATGCACAAGTCAAGAGACAAGGATAAGTTGTTGATGTGCCTTTGGTAGATGTAGTTTTCCAAGCTGAAAATGATGAGAATTAAGTCATAAAAGAGCACTTTTTATACAGATTTGTGATTATACTGACTTTTCTATCTCAATGACATTTCTCACCTATTTGTTATGATTATATAGGGAGAAAAGGTGGAAATTACGAAAAGCTTGGTGATGTGACTCCACACGGTGGAAATTCCATGCTGTATAAAAAACACTGGGCCAAATTCCAGAGAAGTGGCGCAACTTAGCGCCACTTTGGCACAAGTTGGCGCCACCATTCAGGGCCAACATCCAGAGAGTTGGCGCGGTCCAGTGCCACAGTGGCGCGGACCCGCGCCAATTTACGAATTTCATAGATCATGTTCTCAAAAGGGCATTTTTGGAAGAAGGGAATGAGGCGTATAAATAGGATGCTTTAACAGAATTAGGTATCCTAATTTCTTCTGAAACAACCATCGTTCTCAGAAAGAGAGTCTTGTGCAGATTCCGTTCATCTTGTTCTTCATTTATTCAATTTTCAGTTTATGTTGAATATTGAGATTTTAGCCATGATAATGGTTTATTCTAGTTAGGGTCACGAACCCTATGTGAACCCTTGTTACAACGGATTGGTTTATAATTATTCGTTTATATAATTATCTTTATCTTTACCCAGTGCGTAATTTCTGTCTTCTTTGTTAGAACTGATCAATCTAATAGTTGATGATAGTTTGAGGGTTGGAACCTTAGATAGGAATATTGGGGTTTTGTTCTTGAAAGGGGGTAGGATAATAATTTATATGCATGCTAGGAATAGATGTATATTTGACTGCAGATGCTTAAATTATTGGGTTCATTGCTTAATCTCATGAGGAACATTGTAAGGAATTGGGGTTCCAGTTGGGGTTAAAGGGTTAATCTTGCAAGGAATTGAGGGTTAACTACTGAATATTTTTAGATAATAATTTATCTGAGTAATTATATAAATGAGTATTGTAAATCAATCCAGAGTAAGAAGTGAGAATTATTTGGTGAGTGCACTCTAGCTACAATGCCTTCTCATATTTTTACAAAATCAATCTCTATTTTATTTCTAATAAAAAAAGCCAAAAATAAGTCTTTACTTTTAGATCTTATTTTTACCCAAATCAACAATATTTTTCACACCTATTTTAACTCTTCCTGTCTTAAAAAGAACGATTATTTGATATTTTATCACAATCCCTGTGGAGACGATACTTTTCTTATCACCGTATTACTTGTGTGATCGGTACACTTGCCGGTGAACATCAAGTTTTTGGCACCGTTGCCGGGGATTGGCATTTCTTATATCATATAAACTTGATCTTTAAGATTGGATTTTATTTTTATTTTTGTGTGATATTTGAAAAGTGCTACTAATCTCTTTTCTGAGTTGTATGCGAGGTAAAATTGCAGAATTTCCATTTGATTCGGAAATTACAAAGACTAAAAAGAGAAACATAAAACTTGCTCGGAAGAATCTTGCATTCAATGAGTTAGAGAATCTGTCTGAAGAAACACACACCATGGCAGGAAACAATGATGCAGAAAATCCATTCATGGATACTATTATGACTCCATCTTTCAACAGGCCCAACTTGAGCATTGTTCAGCCTGATGTTGCCAACAACAATTGGGAGCTCAACTCTTGCAATATTCAATTGGTGGAGAGAGCTTAGTTTGGTGGAGAGGAGAATGAAGAACCTCACAAGTTCATAGACAGATTCTCGATGATCTGTGATTCAACCAAACATCCTCAGGTATCCAATAACGCAATCCGGTTGAGGTTGTTCTCTTTTGCTGTTAAGGGAAAGGCTCTTAATTGGTTGGAAAGGCAGCCTACAAGAAGCATTCCTACATAGGATGATTTGTCTCAAAAGCTCTTTGCTGAGTTCTTCTCAATGGAGAGATATAATCAGATGGTGAATGATATCACCAATTTCACTCAAGCTGAGGGTGAAACTATGTGTGCAGTATGGAACCGATTTAAGGATTTAATGAGGAGATGTCCTCATTATAGCTTGACTACTGGTAATCAGGTGAGAATCTTCTTCAACAGTTGTAAACCTGAAATTTGGATGGTGTTGAATAGTGCAGCAGGTGGCAGTATTAAATCCTTGAGAGCAAATGAGACTCTGGAGCTGATTGAAAGAATGGCTGCTAACGAAAATGAAGGTTTCTTGGCCAAGCCTAAGAGAGGTATCCTTCAGCGGGATAGCAATGATGTGGTATTAGCTGAAAATAAATTATTATCTCAGCAGATGGCAAATCTGACTTTAAGGCTCGATAAGATGCAGCTTTCTAGTGTTCAAGCTCAAGCCGCTTCAGTTGTTTGTGAATATTGCAAGGAAAATCATGAATCTAATGAATGTGCTTCTTTTCTGTCTTCTGATCCTCCTCAACAAGTACATGTGAATTACGTTTGGTATGATCAAAGACCTCCGCCACAAAATATTCCCAGGAATCAAGATTTTTTTTCTGGAAGTAATAATTTTCAGAGGAAGGTGCAGGGGACTGGTCTTGATTTCAAATCTAATAACTATTTGCAACCCCCACCAATCTAGTCTAAGGAACCTTCTGATTTGGAGAAGCTAGTAGGAAAAATGGCTCAACATTCTAGTGCTTTCATGGAGGAAACTAGAGCTAACACAAAGAACACAAATGCCTCTATCAGAAATTTGGAGAATCAAATTGGCCAACTGGCTAAACAAATAGCTGATAGAACTCTAGGTACCTTTCCTAGTAACACAGTCACCAATCCGAAGAAGGATTGTATGGCTATCACAACTCGAAGTGGAAAAGTGGTAGCAGCTCCAGAAAAGCCAAACATAAATGTGGGAACTAATGAGAAGCTTAAGGAGGTTAAGGAGCCAGAAAAAGAAGTGGTGATTCCTTCAAATGTTGAGAAGCCTCTTCCGAAAGGTGAAGAAGAAGAACAACCGATTGTTGCTGAAAAGAAGAAATTTGAGTTGAGTCCTGAATATGTGAGAGCCATGGCACCTTATCCTGAAAGATTCAAGAAAAATTCTCAGAAGCAGCAATATGCTAGATTTCTTGATATCTTCAAAAAGTTGCATGTTAATATACCATTTGCTGAAGCCTTGGCTAATATGCCTAATTATGCCAAATTTATGATGCCATTATCTGTTTGTAAATCTATGGGAATTACTGAATTAAAACCCACTATGGTCTCTCTTCAACTTGCTGATAGATCTTTGAGGAGGCCGAGTGGTATTGTTGAAGATTTTATAGTTAAAGTGGACAAGTTCATCTTCCCAGCAGATTTTGTTGTGTTGGATATGGAAAAGGGTACTGAAACACCTCTATTGTTGGGTAGACCTTTCTTGGCTACTGCTCGGGACATGATTGATGTTGAAAATGGGAAACTTGAGTTAAGGATGAATGATGAGACTATCACCATCAACGTCTTTGACTCCATGAAACAATCTTCTGATAAAGGTGATTGTTTTAGAGTTGATGTTCTAGAGAAAGTGGTGGAAGAAGAAATATCTTCTAGTCAAAAGTTTGATGAAGAACTTGAAGCGCATGAAATTGTTCCTTTTAAGGAAGAAAAGAATGAGGTGTTTGAAGTTCTTGAGAAGAAAGATTCTGACAAGGAAGACGGTGCCCCAAAAGTGGAGTTGAGGAGCGTCCTAAAAATCTTAAATATATCTTCTTGGGTGATGAGCAGACTTACCCCGTTATCATTAATAAGGGATTGTCTTTTGAGCATGAAAGAAGACTGATTAAAGTGCTGAAAGAACATAAGACTGCCATAGGGTGGTCTATTTCTGATTTGAAGGGTATAAATCCCTCATTTTGTACTCACAAAATCCTCATGGAGGATGAGGTCAGACCAGAAGGCAGCCTTAAAGGAGGCTCAATCCAACAATGAAGTAGGTGGTGAGAAAAGAAATGGTGAAACTTCTTGATGCTGGTATAATTTAACCAATTTCGGATACTGCTTGGGTGAGTCCAGTGCAAACTGTTCCAAAAAAGGGAGGTATCACTGTAGTCCACAATGAGAAAAATGAACTTATTCCGACCAGAACTATTACTGGTTGGATAATGTGTGTGGATTACCGGAGGTTGAATGCTGCCACAAGGAAGGATCACTTTCCACTTCCTTTTGTTGACCAGATGTTAGAAAGATTGGCGGGTCATACTTTTTATTGTTTCTTGGATGGATATTCTGGTTACAACCAAATCCCAGTGGCACCAGAAGACCAGGAGAAAATAGCCTTCACTTGCCCGTTTGGAGTATTTGCATATGGATGGATGCCATTTGGTCTATGCAATGCACCTGCTACATTTCAGAGGTGCATGCTCTCCATCTTTTCTGACATGGTGGAGAAAAATCTTGAGGTATTTATGGATGAATTTTCTGTTTTTGGCTCTTGTTTTGATTTATGTTTGCATAATTTAACTCATGTTCTAAAAAGATGCCAAGAAACTAATCTTGTACTTAACTAGGAAAAGTGTCATTTTATGGTACAAGAGGTAATTGTTTTAGGTCATAAGATATCTGAGAAAGGGATTGAGGTTGATGAAGAAAAATTAATGTTGATTGAAAAACTTCTTCATCCTAATAATGTGACTAGTGTTAGAAGTTTTCTAGGACATACTGGGTTTTACAGGAGATTTATCAAAGACTTTTATAAGATAGCTAAACCATTGACCCAACTTTTAGAAAAGGATTATGAATTTCATTTTGATGATGCATGTCTTAAAGCTTTTAATCTTTTGAAAGAAAAGGCCACTACAACTCCTATCCTAGTAGCTGCTGATTGGAGTTTACCTTTTGAGCTTATGTGTGATGCTAGTGCTTTTGCTATTGGTGCAGTCCTTGGCCAACGTAAGAATAAATTATTACATGTCATATACTATGCCAGCAAGATTTTAAATGAGGCACAAGTAAATTATGCCACAACTGAAAAAGAAATGCTAGCAGTAGTGTATGCACTGGACAAGTAAATTTAGATCTTTCTGTTGGCCAACATGATTGTTTTTACTGACCACTCTGCTATCAAGTATTTGATGAATAAGCAGGATGCCAATCCTCGTTTGCTAAGGTGGATGCTCTTGTTTCAAGAGTTTGACTTGGAGACCAGAGATAAAGCTGGAGTAGAAAACAAGGTGGCAGATCATTTGTCACGAATGCAAGAGAAGGAATTACAAGATGGTTCTGAGAGAGAAATAAATGACATTTTCCCTGATGAGAATGTAATGGCTATCTTTGTACCTCCTTGGTTTGCAGATATTGCCAATTACAAGATGATAAGAGAGTTGCCTCCTAACCTTACTAGGCAACAACAGAAGAAGTTCCTACGAGATGCAAGGAGATTTCATTGGGATGATCCTTACTTGTATTTCCAATGTGCTGATGGAATCATAAATTTGAAATACATGAGGTCCTATGGCACTACCATGCATCAGACTATGGAGGACACTTTGGAGGTAATAGAACTGCTCAAAAAATTTTACATAGTGGTTATTATTGGCCTAATTTATTCAGGGATGTTAAGGATTATGTTGAAAGATGTGACAAGTGTCAAAGAGCTGGAAATATTTCCCGTAAGGATGAAATGCCTCTGAATAGCATGTTAGAGGTAGAACTTTTTGATGTGTAGGGTATAGATTTTATGGGAACATTCCCCCTCATCTTATTCCAACCAGTACATCCTTGTTGCTGTTGATTACGTTTCCAAGTGGGTTGAGGCTGTTGCTCTCCCCACTAATGATGCTAAGGTGGTTGTGAATCTCTTGAGGAAGAATATTTTCACAAGGTTTGGTGTACCTAGGGCCATAATAAGTAATGGAGGCACTCATCTTTGCAACAAGCAGTTTGATAATCTACTGGCTAAATATGGTGTTAAACATAAGGTGGCTACATCTTATCATCCTCAAACAAGTGGCGCAAGTTTGCACCGTGTTCCAGTAGAGATGGTAGAGACTTGGCGCGGTTTAGCATCACATCAGCGTTGACCCGCGCCAGTTGAATTTTTTTACCAAAATGTTGTGTTTGCAGCGTAGCCCTAATACCTTTAACCCATTTAAAACCCCCCTTCATTTCCTTTCTCCACGCCGTCACCACATTTCTCCCTCCCTCATTTTAGTTTCTTTTCTTCTTCTCTTTCTCTTATCTTCTCTTCTTTTCTTCTTCTTCGATCTTTCTTCTCACACCCACTCTCCACTTTTATTTTCTTTTATTGCAAACACATCAGTTACTCACACACCAAGCACATCTTTCACATCATTGTTCATGGCACCCAAGGTAAATTTCTTCATCTTTTTGAATTCTTATTTTGGTTTAATGAACTATGAGCAAGATTATATCTGAGTATGTGTGGTTTGATTTACACTTTCATATATATGATTTATTGGGGGTGTAATCTATGTATGGGTGTGGGAATTTCATGTGAGTGTTTTGTGGATTTAATTATGGGTATTTGTGGGTTTTCATGGTCATATAATATTTCATATAATATCTGTACATGTGTGATGTGATATTTTGATCCATGCTGTGATGAATATTTTACTCGACAATTTCATTTGCGAGTAATTTGGGTATATTGTTGTGATATAATCTGAGATTAAATCTGGGAATGGTATGTGCATGTGGTCCGTGAGTATAAGCACTTACATAAATTTCACCATGTGTATGAGCCTTTGTTAACTGAGTTGATCTGAGATAAATATGGGAATTAATTCTGTGTTAGGACCTGAATGGTGATATTTTCTATACCCTTTGTACTGGATTACTTTTCTGATTTTCAAGTCTCTAAAGGTAAGCAACCAGCAGGTGAAGGGAAAAAGAAGCGAAAAATCTCTCAGAATGTGGATGAAAGCAAGTTTGTGAACATGGAGGCTCAAAATAGATTCTATGATCTATATGAGAACAAGGGCTTCATTCCTGAAAGAAATATTGATATGGATATGCCTGAAGATAATCAGATCCTGAGGACCATCCAAAGAAGGCAATGGGAGGTTTTGGTAGATTATGCTGAACCAGCCTCGAGCTCAATTGTTAAGGAGTTCTGTGCAAATGCAGAACTAGAAGATTTACAATCAACCAAGACTTCATGGGTTCGAGGAGTTGATGTTCCCTTTGATGCAGCCACAATAGAGTTCTACCTTCTGACGGATTTCAATCAAACTACTTCTTATGAGTATGTTTCTTTGTATAACAGAATGTTGCCTACAAGATGCAAGCTGTACCGAGATGACTTTCCTCAATTAACAGAGATGGTGAGGACAGGGATTACCCAACCATTCTCCACATGGGAAAATAAAGCTGGTGGCATCCCTGAAATGTTACATATGAAAGAGCTGACTGGTGAATGCCGCTTTTGGCATTATTTTGTGAATTCCAATACCTTGCCATCTTCTAATCTGTCAAATGTGAATATCGAGCGAGCCTCTTTGTCGTACATCCTTACTGGGGAGGATAGACTGAATATTGATGCAGTTTTATCTGATAGGATTTGTCACATGGTGATAGGGAGTAGAAAGAAAGAGCTTATGGGGTTTGCTTATCTTATTACTCATTTGTGTACTAGGGCAGGGGTGTTTGTCTTAGGTTCCTCCTTCGTATGTGTATCAAGAACCTTATCCTGCTCCAGCTCCAGCTGATGTTCCCATGCCATCAGATCCATTTATGGATCCACAGCTGTATCGTCCTGCCACTGAATCATCCCGTGCAACTAGGAGGATGGTAATGGATGATAGTGATGATGAGGATGATTAATGTCTCCTTGCTGACAGAGATTTATTGTATATTAGTTTATTTTATTTTTAGTACTTTTTCTGTTTTATTATGACCATAGGTTGATGTTAGGGTCATTTAGTTGTTTTGAGTTGGTATATTTCCCAAACACTCTGATGTTATATTGTGCGCATTATAGTTTATCCTATATGCCTCTGTTTGTTCCATGGTGCAGGTTTTTCATCCATCTTTTGGTTTGATTATTACTGGGGAGAACAATTCTTTAAATCTGGTAATGGTAGGCTTTAGGAAAGCATCTTGGAACTGCAATTCTTTTATCAGGGGAGTTATTCTAAGCTCTTCTAATTTTTTTTAGTTATTTTAGTTAGATATTTTGTGTTGCTCTTTATATATATATTGATCTGTTTCTCAAGCAATTCTCAGGTTTAAATGTGCTTGATTGAATTTTTGGAAGTATGTTTTATGACATTCTAGCATGACATTGCATAGGTATAATTGGATTACATGATTGCTCGTTTGTCTGATCTAATGTTGTGAAATTCTGATAATGTCTGAGGTCAATTTTCTTAAGTCTATATTGATACCATAGCTGTGAGGTTTGAGATTAAACACTGAATTTTCTTGTTGAGAGACCTCACTGTGTAACACTATAGAACTTGATCTGTTTCTCTGTAATGCATGCATTGGTTGAAATGATAAAGGCATTTTTTTCTTGTTAGCCTATGGCCAAAATAGCCCACCTGTATGAGATTTTTCCATTGCTAGCCCCTTGAGCCTGAACTTAATTTGTTGATAAATGACCCATGGCCTGATTGATGGCTTAGCTTATATCCATGTGACTTACCTTGATTGAGATTGAATTACTGATTATTGAAAATAAAATAAAGCAATTGAGGTAAGCTCCACAAAGGTCAAGTAATTAGGGGTTTTAGATTTCATCTGTGCCCTTATTAAAAAAGGGGCAAAACGAAAAAGAAAGAAAAAGAAAAAGAAAAAGAAAAAGAATGAATGTGCATAAAAGTTGACTGACAGGAATTAATTCCCGAAATTCTGTTTAAATGTTAATGGAGCAAAATCATTGAGTTAAATATGCTAGAGTGAAATAATATCATTTTTTAAATCTCATTGTTGTTTCAGCTACTGTCCATATATTCCTACCCTTTAACCCGGCCAAGTTATAACCCGTGAAGTCCTTTTGATCAGCTGATGCATGTGTTTGATTCTTCATTTTTAAGAATTTTTTAGAATATGATCAAGCCTATGACAGTATTATAGTTGTGATTGATTGAGTGCTCATGATACCCTTAAACACTGAGTGTGGAGTGGACATTATTTATCTGTGTGAGGGGTAATCAATGTAGACTTGTTTTTTTAAGAAGCGGATGACTTTGTTGGGAATTTATGATATTGGGTCAGTCATGCATAGCATTTTGTGTCTGAGAGTGTCTACGGATTTTTATGTTCAATTAAGTGATTGTTTTCTGGATTGAGTCTTGTACATTGCTGGGGACAGCAACATTTAAATCTGGGAATGGTTTGATGTGCCTCTAGCAGATGTAGATTTCCAAGCTGAAAATGATGAGAATTAAGTCATAAAAGAGCACTTTTTATATAGATTTGTTGATTATATTTACTTTTCTATCTCAGTGACATTTCTCACCTATTTGTTATTATGATTATATAGGGAGAAAAGGTGGAAATTACAAAAAACTTGGTGATGTGACTCCACACGGTGGAAATTCCATGCTGTATAAAAATCACTAGGCCAAATTTCAGAGAAGAGGCGCAACTTAGCGCATGTTGGCGCCACCATCCAGAGAATTGGCGCAGTCTAGTGCCACAGTGGCACGGACTCGCGCTAGTTTATGAATTTCACATACCGTGTTCTCAAAAGGGCATTTCTGGAATAAGGAAATGAGGCGTATAAATAGGATGCTTTACAGAGAATTAGGGATCCTAATTTCTTCAGAAACAGCTGTCGTGCTCAGAAAGAGAGCCCTATGCAGATTCTGTTCATCTTGTTCTTCATTTATTCAATTTTCAGTTTATGTTGAATATTGAGATTTTAGCCATGATAATGGTTTATTCTAGTTAGGGTCACGAACCCTATGTGAACCCTTGTTACAACGGATTGGTTTATAATTATTCGTTTATATAATTATCTTTATCTCTACCCTGTTCGTAATTTCTGTCTTCTTTGTTAGAACTGATCAATCTAATAGTTGATGATAGTTTGAGGTTTAGAACCCTAGATAGGAATATTGGTGTTTTGATCTTGAAAGAGGGTAGGATAACAATTTATATGTATGCTAGGAATATATGTATATTTGATTGCAGATGCTTAAATTATTGGGTTCATTGCTTAATCTCATGAGGGACATTGCAAGCACATGGGGTTCCAATTAGGGTTAAAGGGTTAATCTTTTAAGGAATTGAAGGTTAACTACTGAATATTTTTAGATAATAATTTATCTGAGTAATTATATAAATGATTTGGTGAGTGCACTCTAGCTACAATGCCTTCTCATATTTTTTCAAAATCAATCTCTATTTTATTTCTCATAAACAAAAAGCCAAAAATAAGTCTTTACTTTTATTTCTTATTTTCACCCAAATCAACAATATTTGTCACAAATATTTGAACTCTTCCCGTCTTAAAAAGAATGATTATTTGATATTTGATCACAATCCCTGTGGAGACGATACTTTTCTTATCATTGTATTACTTGTGCGATCGGTACACTTGCTAGTGAGCATCAGCTGCCAACAAAGAAGAGACAGAAAATAGAAGCTTCCGATTGGGGATTCTCAAAGTATCAAACAAGAAAGGTCCGTGGAATAGAAAAGTATCAAATAACAAAGTTGCGGTGCCCTTTTCCCATCGGTGGAGTGTGTCAATGGAATTAAAAAAAGGTCCAAAACGTGGAAAGAGAGGCCTAATGTCCTTTTAATAATAAATAATTAAAAGGACAAAAATATCCCCATCTTTTTTCTGTTTTGCATAGGCAAAATAGTATTTCTTATTCGTTTTCTTTTCATATGTGAGTTTCAGTGATACAGACGCCATTTTTTTTTTTTTGGCTTCTTCAGCCGCGATCTCTTGTCGCTGTGGTCATCTGCAACCCGTAAATGGCGCAAGTACCGCTGCTTTAGCGGTGCTTTTGACTAGTATGTATATATGTAAATAATGGTTTGTATCTTGTGAGTGGATGTACTAGTTGCATATGTAAATATTTGGTATGGCATGTATGATGGAAAATACTATGTACAAGTTGGAAGCATATATTTGTGTTAAGTTATTCGTTTAAATGATTGGACATGTAACGTATAGAAAAATATGTCTGTATGTTTTAAGTTTTGCTAAAAGTAAATAGGAATCTTTGGATAGATTCTGAAGTTGAGAATATGGGTATATTAGGGAAAGTATATTTTTAGATGACGGGTTTCATATATGTAAATAGTATAATAAACAGATGTTATGCCATATGTATTTTATTGAAGTAGAAACTGTTATGTTTTAGTGTTAAGTTTGTGTAACACCCCTTATGCAGCTGGTGTATTAAAATACAAATGATGTTTAAAGCGCAACTTGCAATAATTAATCGCGTAAACAATAAACTATTTTCTTCAAATAAACAAGGCTAATCCTCATGGTGGATTAACTTTTTCTTTTAATAATAATCCTTATGTACTTGCAATGCTAAAATAAAATCTAGAATACCTCATACTCATAAATATCAATTCAAAAGCATCCAAAACTCATGGTGCTATAATACAAAAACCCAAGTCAACAAATAAAAGTCGTTTAATAATGGCATAGACAACCACTATGCTCACCTCAAATAATAACAGAATCCAATCAAGTCTAGTCATAATAAAGTCTCATCATGGAAAAATACAAAATCATAATATGCATGGCTTATATTAATAATGAAAACTCTATGCTGGCCTCATGCCTCTATTAGTGTCCATCTCACGAACGTAATCTCTTGAAAATGTGCCCCAAAAGGGGTGAGATTTCTAATAGACAATGGTCCCTCAAGGAATCCTCCTCCCCAAGGTCACTTACAGGTATAATATAAGTTCTAAAATAGTGCAGATAGTATATAAAGAAACAAGCTAATAACAAGATAAGGGGAAAGGCTATACCGGGCCATTTATAGCAATAAATAATGCAGTATATAAAATGAGCATGTCATGCAATATATCAAATGAATGTACAATGCCGCATATGTCCATGTCATGTGTGTATGCATCCTACTGGCCAGAGAATAAAAGGTATGAATTACATACGTCTACAACCCACAATACTCTTGTACCTCACCCACGGAGTTACCATCTTTTATGTCCCCACATCATTATAGTCTAGGTGGAACACCCCATATACAAAACATATGGCAAATGCACAGTATCATAATCCAGCTCAACAACATATTCAATACTCATAACATAACAGATATAATTCCATAATACAGCTCAACAACTGATCCAATACTCACAACATAACGTATATAATTCCATAATCCATCTCAACAGTAGATCCAATACTCATAACATAAATAAATATAATTTCCAGAAAACATAACATGCACATAAACCAATCCCCCGTGGGGTTTGGTAGAACAAGCAACAGATAAAAACGAGGACCAAAAGCTTACCTGTATCGGTAAAGTCTTCTAATACCAACTCAGTATCACGTGGTCACCAACAACCAAACAATCCAGTGAGTCATAATCTGGTTTAACGGAAAATACATCATCAATAATCATATATTACAATTTCATGTCAAATTGAACATGTTTTCTTTTTTTTTAGCATACTGCAGACTTCTACCAAAGCCCCCAAGCACAAACCGTCTTTACCATTTTAAAACTGCAGTTGCAACTCAATACCAAATATTCTAGGATTTTAGTATGTTAAACTAGACATATCAAGCTTTCCAACGACATATTTTATGTCTCAATCGGAGTTGTATAACTCCGGTTATGATTTTCTCAAAGTGACTACTGCAAATTAAATTTCCAACAACCAAGACGCGACTTCAAACTAACACTGAGATCAGAACACTTATCAAATGGCTATGAAATTTTACAGAGTTGTAGCTTTATGTGTTAGCTACACATAGGTCCAAACAACACTCGACTTGGAGCTCTTTAGCTCCAGATATCGGATTTTTACTAAAATAGGTTCACTGTCGTCGCATATCCGGATATGCCATATCCGGATATCATAGCCGGATATTTCACGACAGTGGCCAAAAATAGCAACTTAGCACGAAATAATCCATTAAAATGCTATCTTTTACCTAGATACATCTATCCCGTCGACTTAGCATGCATTTTAACACCTAGGTTCATCTACAAATGTTCAAATTATCAAAACGCATAATTTTACATCTTCAAATCATGTTATTTTCATGAAAATACAAAGGGAAGTGTTGAGGCATATATCCATGAGCTTCAAGACAACAAAAGGAAGGGACTTCATGGTCTTCAACACACTTTCCATTGCTGCCAAAACAAGTGCACGAAAATGGCTTGTCAAAGGATAGTTCTTTCTTCTCAAAGACGACTCCTTGGTGCTCCAATGGTGGTATAAAGGCCGCCAACTCACTCAATAAAGAAGAATTGTTTTCTAACCTCACAAGGCAGCAACTATAACCTTTCAAGAATGGGTTTTTGTAAAAACCCGCACCGATAATTGAGATTAATTAATTAAATGTGATAATTAGGAAATAATTCCATAATTGACCATAATAATTATTATGTGGCTTTAATAATTATAGTAAGTGGGTAATAATGCTGAAAGTCGTTTTTCGGGCAAAAAGCGCAGATACCAGTTCTGCTACCCGGTATAAATGCGTACCGGAGAAGTATCCCGGAAAATTATAATAAGTGCATGATAATTACTAGAATAACATGTAGGACTTGTAAAACGAGTTTCAAGTCAAAATAATGAGAACTAGTGCCAGAACTGATATTGGCTATGGAAAGCATGTACCGAAAAGGTGCTCCGAAAAATAAAATAAAAATATGAAAAATCTTAGAAAAATGAGTAGGTTAAGATTCCAAAGTTTGGGATTAAAATGTTTTGCGTAGCTATTAATGCTAATAATGTGCGTTATGACTTAAACTGCCTATATATAGTGCTTGGCACTAAACCCTAGGCTGATCTTCAACCATTATTACGTGAGGGACTGCTGGTGGTTGTTGCCTTGGCCTTCTCCACCATTGTTTGATCTTCAACCAATAATGAAAATTCTATGTTGGTCTCTTGCCTCTATTAGTGTCCTCGGTTTAGCCATATTGTGGTTCCACCATGGCCCATAGGGGTATGGTTATATGCATGCTTTTTTACATGCTTTTGATGTCTTGGAAATGCTGTTGAGCTGTTATATGCAATGTTCCTTTATGATATGCATGTGGCGTACATCTCTACGGTAAGCCTGAGTATGTGACGCATACAACATGGTGAGGTTGTGGGTGAGGTGCAAGTGTTGTTCCTTCTACTTCTATGTGGGTAATAGACGTATTCCTGTATTTTCTCTGGCTAGTAGAATAGTGATAACACACATGTCATGAATATCTATTGCACTGCATAGTTTTGGAACTGATATTTAAATTACTGCTTTTAGAACTTATATTGCACATGTAAGTGAGATTGGGGTGGAAGATCCTTGAGGACCCCTTGTCTTACTGAGATTTCTTGTTTAGAGATCTCACCCCACGTTTGGGGACACTTATTTCAGGTTCAGGGAACCCAGGGGTTGAGACTCCTAGTGGCAGGAGGCCAGAGCTTAGTTGATGCATGTTTTATGCTGCTTATGATGATTTGTTGTTATGAGCTTAAGCTGGATGTTGTTTACTGCTTTTATGTTTTTAGCTTCATGTTATTATTGTCGCTGTTGAGATTGATGTTGGGCATTGTTGCCTTATTTGGTGAGCATGAGGATTGTCCATGCAACATAGACTTGGATATGTCTTGTTTTAATTAAAGTTGGATAATGTATCAGGATATTGTCCCGACTATGTGTTGTAGTCTTGTGACTTATATACTTATTTTATATTTATATATGAGGCATTCAGTTAGCTGTCTTGCGATTTACATACATGCGATATTTTATGAAATTGATTAAGTAATTAACTTAGCTAAGTATAATGACGTCATAATTGAATTAAAGAAAAAGTTATTACGCATTTTAATTAAACGTAGCTTAATACGATGACATGTTAACAAACCGGGTTAACACGGGGTGTTACATTTTATGGTATCAGAGCACTTTCTAGGGTAAAGCCTGTATGTATTGCAATAACTTGGGATGTTTCGCTGTGTGTCTATCTTGTGTTATCTCTGATTGGTTTGTATTATGATAATGCATATGTGACCACATGGCGTGGGCCTGATCAACTCATTCTTTGTGTAACTTGTGCAGAGTCATGGTACAACCAAGAAGGAACCAGGGTATGAATGAGGATCAACCAGATCCTGTCCTAGCTGCATTGGCAGAGATGCAGGCGGCTCGACTAGCCGACCAAGAGGCCATTCTATTGGCAAACCAGGCCATGCTGGACGCCGTCAGAGAGGCGAACAGGAAGGCCACTGAGGATGTACTGGAGGCCAACCGTCTGGCGAACATGACTATGATGAGGGTCATGTTAGAGGAGCTAAGGGCTGGTCTTGCTGTTGGCCAGTGTCCTCCATCACCTCCACCGCCACCACCGCCTCCACCTCCACCTAGTCATCAAGAGGACACCCAGAGCCAGATGGGTAAGGGCAGTCACCTGACGGGGACCATGCAGGCCGTCCCGATTTTTTTTTAGGATCGTGAGGAGATCGATCACCGGCTGAATGCTTTCCATAAGCATAAGCCACCTACTTTTGATGGGTCCTATGACCCTATTGCTGCTGTGAGATGGCTCCAGGCCCTGGACAAGATATTCATGGTGATGCAGTGCACCGAGCTACAGAAGCTGATGTTCGCTACGTACATGCTGGAGAGAGATGCCCATCAGTGGTGGACGAACACCTCACATGTGTTCGAGATGCAGGGTCATGGGATGACGTGGCCATTCTTCGAGGACTACTTTCTGGGTCGGTACTTTCCCTATGATGCACAGGAGAGGAAGCATCTGAGAGTTCGACAGGTTGGTTCAGGGCTCGTTGTCTATTGACGAGTACCTGGTCAAGTTCAATGAGCTGGTCAAGTTCCCTCATTTTAGGATGGAGAGACCTACTCCTGTCTTCTTGGCAGCGAAGTTCCATAGGGGACTTAGTGATGACTTTGCTGGTCACCTCGCTGGTTCTGCTTCGAGAGACTTTGGGGCTCTGGTGCAGCAGTGTCGTGATATTGATGATTATTGCAGCGCAAGTAAAGCCAAGAAGGCAAAGTTTGATGCACCGCAGGGTACTGGTGGTTCCACTTCCTGGAGAGACAGGAAGTTTGGGAACAAAGGTAAGGGAAAGCAGTTGGCGGCTAAGCAAGCGCCAAATCAGTTCAAGAGGACTACGGCTCTGGGGGGTACAGCTAGACCTCATGCTCCCAGATGCATAGGATTCGGGAAGACTCACTTTGGGCCGTGTGCTGCGGGCCAGCTGATCTGTTTTCATTGTGGCAAGGAGGGCCACTATTCTAGAGATTTCCCTTCTTTTACGGGGAAAGCTGCTGCAGTCCAGGCAGTTCCGCTTCAGATGGTCCCCCTTCCTCCTACAGTTGCACCGGCAGTGCCACCTACCACCGGTCGTGTGCATACACTTGACCGCCAGCAGTCGGACAAAGCTCCGAACCTTGTTAGAGGTACAGTTACCATTGGTGGTTATGCAGTAGATGTCTTATTTGACTCCGGGGCTACGCACTCGTTCATTGCTTCCCCGATTGCTATGGGGCTAGAGTTTCCCATTGCTGTACTTTATCCACCGATGCGGGTGACCACCGCCACCGGAGAAAAATGTTTGACCTCCACTGTTCATCGCGATGTAGCGTTTCAGTGGGATGGCCGTGACTTCTCGGTAGATCTGATAGGATTGCCGATGGTCAACTTGGAGATTATTCTGGGTATAGATTGGTTGTCCAGAAATTGTGCATTGATTGATTGTTGTGCCAAGAGAGTGGTGATGTCTTCGAGTGGTTCCACAGCCAGTTCCTCACTGTTCATTTCAGTCCTGCAGCCTAGGAGGGCCTTGAGAGCAGAGGCATTTGGCTATGTCATGTTGGGAGGTTTGGTGAGTGGGACACAGGAGGATCTCACTAGCATTCCTGTGGTGAGGGAATTCCTCGAGGTATGTCCCGAGGAGATTCCTGAGTTTCCACCTCAGAGGGAGATAGAGTTCTCCATTGACTTATTTCCTGGTGTGGGGCCTATTTCATTAGATCCATATTGGATGTCGCCATCGGAGTTGGCTGAGCTGAAGAAGAATATTGAGGATCTTTCGGTAAAAGACTTCATTCGGTCGAGTGTGTCTCCTTGGGGAGCACCAGTCATCTTAATGAAGAAGAAGGATGGGACTATGCGATTGTGCACCGACTACAGGAAGTTGAACAAGGTGACGATCAAGAATAAATATCCCCTTCCACGCATTGATGATTTCCTGGATCAGCTCAGGGGTGCTTGCGTGTATTCGAAGATTGATCTCTGGTCTGGATACCATCAGATTCGGGTAAAGCCGGAGGATGTCCCTAAGACCACGTTTCGTTCGAGATCTGGCCATTATGAGTATTTGTTGATCCCGTTTGGACTCACCAATGCACCCGCAGTGTTCATGGACTACATGAACAGGATTTTCCAGCCGTACCTGGATCAGTTTGTGATCGTCTTCATTGACGACATCTTGATTTACTCCAAGACAGAGGAGGAGCATACCGAGCACTTGAAGATTGTGTTGCAAGTGTTGAAAGAGAAAAAGCTATATGCAAAGCCGTCGAAATGTGGATTTTGGCTCAAGTCGGTGAAATCTCTGGGTCATGTGATTTCCGCTGATGGAGTTGTAGTTGATCCTAACAAGATTGAGGTCGTGATAGATTGGGAGAGGCCCAAGACGGTTACAGAAGTGGGGAGCTTCTTAGGTTTGGCAGGGTACTACAAGAGGTTCATTGAGGGATTCTCCAAGATGGTGTTACCGATGACTCGCCTTACCCAAAAGGAGACTCCATTTGTGTGGACACATGAATGCGAGGAGTGCTTCTAGGAGTTGAAGGAGAGATTGACTATTGCACCTGTGTTGGTCCTTCCTGATCCTGCGGAGCAGCTTGAGTTATATTGTGATGCCTTTGGGAAGGGGTTAGGCTGCGTATTGATGCAGAAAGGGGAAGCTGTCGCTTATGCTTCGAGGTAGTTGAAGCCTCATGAGGAGAACTTCCCGACTCCCGACTTGGAGTTGGCTGCTATTGTTTTTGCTTTCAATATTTGTAGGCATTACCTGTATGGCATGAAGTTTGCAGTGTTCAGTGACCATAAGAGCTTAAAGTATCTGTTTGATCAGAAGGAGCTTAACATGAGACAGAGAAAGTGGATGGAGTTCCTGAAGGATTATGACTTTGAGTTGAGGTACCATCCTGGCAAGGCCAATGCTTTAATCCGAAAATCCGTGAGCTTATCCATCTTGATGATGAGCGATTACGAGGTGATAGAAAATTTCCGAGACCTGAGAATGAACTCCTTATTTGGGGGTGCACTTCTCGAGATGGAGATAGCAGAAGTGATTAATGAGTTGATGGAAAAGATTAAAGAGGCGCAAGTGCAAAGAGAGTGCCTTGACTATGTGAAGAACCAAGATGGTGTGTCTTGGAATGAGGATGGATTGATGTTGTTCCAGAAGAGGGTTGTAATCCCTCGAGGGCCATTGACTGAGGAGGTTATGGCGGAGGCTCATAAGGGCCAGATTATTATCCACCCTGGTGCTACAAAAATGTACCAGGACTTATAGAGAAATTTTTGGTGGTCGGGCATGAAGAAAGACATAGCGGTCTACGTGTCCAAATGTTTGATATGTCAGAAGGTGAAGATTGAGCACCAGAAACCGTCTGGTAAGCTTCAACCTCTTGTGATTCCACAGTGGAAGTGGGGGAGCATTTCCATGGACTTTGTGGTGGGATTGCCAAAGACTTAGGCGGGTTGTGATTCTATCTGGGTCATTGTGGACAGACGAAGTCTGCCCATTTTCTTCCAGTGAAGGTGAGCTTCACTACAGATCAGTTGGCCAAGCTATATGTCTGCGAGATTGTGAGGCTTCACGGGGTGCCCGAGAGTATCATCGGTGATAGGGACCCGAAGTTCACTTCTCGGTTCTGGGAGGCGCTGTAGGGAGCTTTTGGTACACAGTTGAGATTGGGTACCGCCTATCACCCTCAGACTGACGGACAGACTGAGCGGACCATCCAGACATTGGAGGACATGTTGATGGCTTGCAAGTTGGAGCAGGGTTCAGCATGGGATAGGTACCTTCCATTGATGGAATTTTCGTACAACAACAGTTTTCATGCTAGCCTGGGCATGGCGCCCTACGAAGCACTGTATGGTAGGAGGTGTCAGACTCCTACCTGCTGGTCTGAGGTTGGAGACAAAGAGCTTTTTGGCTTGGACTTTGTCCAAGATACTACCCAGCAGATACAGATGATCAGAGAAAAGTTGAAGCAGGCGCAGAATCGCCAGAAGAGTTACTATGATGTCAAGCATCATCCACTAGAGTTCGGTGAGGGTGAGCACGTTTTTGTGAAACTTTCACCTGTCACCGGTGTTGGTCGGGCCTTGGGAGTAAGGAAGCTGAGCCCGCGGTTTATTGGGTCATACCAGATTCTTGGTAGAGTAGGACCAGTTGCCTACCGGCTTTCCTTGCCTCCAAACTTGGCTAACATCCACGACGTGTTTCACGTGTCTCAGCTTCGGAAATACATAGCGGATCCTTCGCACGTGGTGCAACCAGATGATGTGGAGGTTCGGGAGAACCTAAAGACTCCCGTCGGACCATTCAAGATTCTCGATCAAGGCGAGAAGCAGCTAAGGAGTAAGACCATTCCGATGGTCAAAGTGCAGTGGACTGGACGTAGGAGCGAGAGGACGAGCTTCTTCTGCAGTATCCCGACTTTCGAGACAGGTATGTTTCTGGTTTGAGGACAAAATCCTTAAAAAGGTGGGATGAATGTAAGAACCCGCACTGCTAATTAAGGAGATTAATTAATTAAATGTGATAATTAGGAAATAATTTCATAATTGACCCTAATAATTATTATGTGGCTTTAATAATTATAGTAAGTGGGTAATAATGCTGAAAATCGCTTTTCGGGCCAAAAGTGCAAATACCGGTTCTACTACCCGGATAAATGCATACTGGTGAAGTATCCCGGAAAATTATAGTAAGTGCATGATAATTACTAGAATAATATTTAGGACTTGTAAAACGAGTTTCAAGTCAAAATAATGAGAACTGGTGCTAGAACTGATACTGGCTATAGAAAAACGTGTACCGAAAAAGTGCTCCGAAAAATAAAATAAAAATATGAAAAATCTTAAAAAAATGAGTAGGTTAAGATTCCAAAGTTTGGGATTAAAATGTTTTGCGTAGCTATTAATGCTAATACTGTGCGTTATGACTTAAACTGCTTATATATAGTGCTTGGCACTAAACCCTAGGCTGATCTTCAGCCATTATTACGTGAGGGACTGCTGGTGGATGCTGCCTTGGCCTTCTCCACCATTGTTTGACCTTCCTTGTAGCCTTTCTTCTCTTTATCTTCACAAAAACTCCATGGGTGAGTGCTTTCAAGCTTTGGGAAACAGAAAAACGGTTGCATTTCTGAGTTGTGAGGGTGGTTGTGAGTAAGTAAGTTTCTGACTTTGCGTTTAGAGAGAGTTTGGACCTTTGACTTGACATTTGTAGTGCCAAGGAGTCATCTTTTGGTGCAAGAACCAACCTTTGGTGTGGCATTTTCGTGCACCTTCTTGGTCTGCACAGTTGGAGTGGTTTGGTGAGCTCCATGAGCCTTGCTTGCTGATTTTTATGCTTGGGTAAATGTTACCACCCTTGTTCTTGAGTCCTTATGAGTTTTTGTGGCTTAAAGGTTGTGTCTTTCCATGTTTAATAAGCTAAACAAGTAACCAACAGGTATGTGGACCTAAAACAAATTTAAGATGCATGCTTTCACGTTTTTAATCGGTAAATGTTGGATCTTTTGATGATATCTTTGCGAAAATGCAGAACTGCATTCTGTCACGAAATATCGGAATATGATATCCGGATATGGTATCCGGATATGGGGTCTCTAATATCTGAATACTGATATCTATATATGCCCCCGACATATATCCAGATATTATGAGATTTCGATGAATAGTGAGGTACTGTTCATACAGATTTGAGGTATGGGTTTCTGGACCCTAGTTTGATGAAGTGATACTTCTGTAATAAATTATCTAAGTCAGAACCTAAGGGGTTAAGGGCTCGTGGCTATGTGGGGAGCCTTAAGACTTAAAACGTAAAGGAAAAATGTAGTCTTTATGCTTATATTTATGAGCTTTGAGTATTGATACGATTACTGGTCCTAAATCAGATTGTGATCTACTGTGTGTTGGACTTGAGTTGTGTGGTCTTTTGGCTGTGGATCGTTAGCTTGTAAGGTAAGCTTTCGTGTACTCGGTATAGCCATGTTGTGGTTCCACCATGCCCCATGGATGGTTATATGCTTGCTTTTTTACATGCTTTTGATGTTTTGGAAATGTTGTTGAGCTGTTATATGCAATGTGCCTTTATGATATGCATGTGGTGTCCACCTCTACGATAAGCCTGAATATGTGACGCATACAACATGGTGAGGCTGTGGGTGAGGTGCAAGCGTTGTTCCTTGTACTACTATGTGGGTAATAGACGTATTCCTGCATTTTCTCTGGCCAGTAGAATAGTGATAACACACATGTCATGAATATTTGTTGCACTGCATAGTTTTGGAACTGATATTGAAATTACTGCTTTTAGAACTTATATTACACATGTAAGTGAGCTTGGGGTGGAAGATCCTTGAGGACCCATTGTCTTACTGAGATTTCTTGTTTAGATATCTCACCTCACGTTTGGGGACGCTTATTTCAAGTTCAGGGAACCCAGGGGTTGAGACTCCTAGTGGTAGGAGGCCAGAGCTTAGTTGATGCATGTTTTATGCTGCTTATGATGATTTGCCGATATGAGCTGATGCTGGATGTTGTTTACTGCTTTTATGTTTTTAGCTTCATGTTATTATTGTCGCTGTTGAGACTGATGTTGGGCATTGTTGCCTTATTTGGTGAGCATGGGGATTGCCCATGCCACATAGACTTGGATATGTCTTGTTTTATTTAAAGTTGGATAATGTATCAGGATATTATCCGGACTATGTGTTGTAGTCCTGTGACTTAGATACTCATTTTATATTTATATATTAGGTATTCAGTTAGCTGTCTTGCAATTTACATACAGGCGATATTTTACGATAAATGATTAAGTAATCAACTTGGATAAGTATAATGACATCATAATTGAATTAAAGAAAAATTTATTCCGCATTTTAATTAAACGTAGCTTAATACGATGACATGTTAACATACCGAGTTAACACGGGGTGTTACAGTTTTTATCCTACAAGTTCCTTGCTTCCAAGTGTTTGGAATGATCAAAGTGAGAGGAGATGAACAAAGGTGAAATCTTGCTTGGTTTCCATGGAGGAACTCGAGCTTATTTGGAGAGGAAGAGAAGAGTCACTCATCAACCGTGGAAACTAAAAGGAGGCAGCTAGCATCTGTTAGAATCACTCTAGGGTTTTGTGTCATTAACTATATATAGGTGTACACACTTAAACTAACATTATTAGCTTAATTAGTTCCGCTCTTCGTTTAACTCTGAAATTCCATATTCTTAACCTAGACGTTTTTCTAAGAATTAAAATATTTTTACATTAATTTTTCGAGACACTTTGCCGATACGCATTTTATACATAGCTGGTATTAGATCTGACGTCACCGCTCATTATTCTTACTCCAAACATGATATCCTTGACTTAGATATTTTTTTTAGGAATATTTATATTTTTATTATAATTTTTTGAAATACTTCACCGGTACCCATTTATACTGTGAAGCAAAATCGGTATCTGCATTTTTTATCAGAAAAGCGACTTTAAACATTATTTGACTTTCTAAATAATTATCTGATCATAATTATGCATAATCTTTATCGAATCCATGCTCTGTCATCGATAATGTTATTTTATTAATTATTTAGCGGTGTGAATTCTTACAGTTTGTATGCTATGCAATTATGGGATTATGTAGTGTAGAATCATAAGAAAGTAAGTTATGTAAGACTTTTATATTGTGAACATAAAGGAATTAAAGGAAAAAATTTAAGTTAGTCGTAGTTTAAAGAGAACTATTGTGGTACCTTTAGAAGTTTTCCATTATTTCAAATTAATTAAGTGCACATCTATACCGTATGTGTGTAACATTTTGTATGTGGAAACGAGGTGTTACAATAAGTAGTTGATGACTGAACTAGGATAAATCAATTAAGTTTGCACTAATTTCAATACTATTATTTTAAGCTTTCAGTAATTAATTGATCTTGTATATTTCTGTATAAATAGATTTTACATTTGTTTGACATTGAATTTAATGTTTTTGAGGTTTCTTGAACTTGTTAGTTGATTTCTTAGATGTTAATAAACATAAAGATCAATTTCCCTTCATTTGCGAATGACTTTGTCATTGTTTCAAGATTGTTTTTATTGCTAAATATTGGTACTTTATTGTGTGAGTTTGTTTTGCAATGAATATAATATTAGACATCATTCTTGAAAAGAAAAGGGGTTGTTTGATGAAAAAGTTTTAAAAATCAAATCAACCTCCCGACTATGAAGTACCGACACTTCAAAAACTCTGATGTGTCGTGTTCGATACTTCCCGACACTCTCGGACACTCCGACACTCCCCGACACTCCAACACGCGTTATAGAAATTCAAAAAAAAATATTTAAAGGTTGTGTTGCGTTGAGATTTTAGTTCCGATTATTAGATTCGTTGGATTACGATTATTATTTTATTGAGTTTAATATAAATATTTGGGATATCTTATGTTTCTTTGCAAAATTTATGAATATTATAAGTTTAGATTTATTTTTTTGTTAAATTATTGAATATTAAAAATAATATATACTACATAAATTAAAATTATTATTTAATATCAAAACGTGTCCTAACGTGTCGAAATCAAACATTTTTTAAAATTAACGTGTCGGAGTATCGTGTCACGTGTCCCGTATCGGTATCGGTGCTACATATATAGCCTCCGGAAGCACTTAACTTAAAAAAAAAGCATATAAGTCATTTACATTTATATGGTATTAGTTAGTCCATTCGTAATTAATGTAGGAATTTATTACTCATCACTCCCATATATTCCCACTTAAATTTTCAATAATCCCCCTCAACTATGAGACTTAAAATCAATATGTTGTCCCTCATCTATCTAATATATATATATATATATATGAGGAGGGATATTCTTACTACTAAAATTTTCCACTACCAACTTACTACCTATCTCATTACCATTGGATTAACATTTTCTCTCTTTGATCCAATGGTGATTAGATAGGTAGTGGAAAATTTTAGTAGTAAGAATATCCTCCCTCTATATATATATATGCGAGAAATATCTCTAAAGTTGTTTGAGATATATTTATCTCCGGATAACCTAAAACTACATCGTTTTTTTATTTATTATCTTATATTAATTGATTAATCTTTGAATGGTTATGATTCTCTTT
Source organism: Gastrolobium villosum (assembly GCA_032173675.1). Taxonomy (NCBI): domain Eukaryota; kingdom Viridiplantae; phylum Streptophyta; class Magnoliopsida; order Fabales; family Fabaceae; genus Gastrolobium; species Gastrolobium villosum. The sequence continues at coordinate 46,342 of JAVKPL010014776.1, read as the reverse complement.
TCTCTCTCTTTCATTATCACCATTGATCCATCTTTGTATGGTTATGATTTAGCAGCCGAAGATAAAGTTATCTCAAACTGCTTGAGAAACGATAAGCTATATATATATATATATATATATATATATATATATATATATATGGGGTAGGATATTCTTACACCGGTGTAAGAGTTAGAAGTCTTATACTCAATCTTGACCATTAATCCACTTGTATCCAATGGCTCACATTACTAAAAAATTAGAGCCCTTATATATAAGTGCGATCAACGGACAAGATTAAAAGTGTAACTTGTACTGGTGTAAATGATCCTGATCCTATATATATATATATATATATATATATATATATATATATATATATATATACGAGGTAAGATCCTTTGACACCGGTGTCAAATTTGAAGTTTGACACCTCATCTGAGAGCCGTTGGATACAAAAATATCAACGGTGTCAAATGCTTACAAATCAGAGTCGTTAATATTTTTTGATCCAACGACTCTCAGATGAGGTGTCAAACTTCGAATTTGACACCAATGTCAAAGGATCCTATCTCTATATATATATATATATATATTGTCCCTGATGCAGTAACTTAACCTACCTATTATATATAGTTCGATAAGCACAAACTCGAACACCAGTACTAACTTCATCATATTTAGTTTTTTCAACAATCGATAGGTAACGATTTTACAAACTTGACAAATTTCTCACCAACAACGCTTAAGAACTGCATGGCATTCAAAGAATCAAAATCTAGAATATTTTATCTGATTTACTTGTCCATGTAATGTTTAATTAATTCTCTCAATGGCTAAAGAGGCGACAATAGACTTAGTATTCTCTTCTTAGTTTCATATTGCATACACTCAACCCAGACATTAGGATTTGTCTCGATCAATGTTTTATGGAATTCAATTGTACATGAAGATCCAATAGAGGAAACAAACAAAAGTGTTAGACATTCAGTGCAATAACTAAATGCGTCAACAATAAAATAATATATTTAAAAAGGGCTCAACACATTTTACAATCACGTTCATACTTATAATAATATTATGATATATTGTCAATAATGCAAAGCTTTTTACGCAACAAAGGAAGCTAACGACAATGATCTTAAAGTCATTGGCGATATGCTTCACGTTACCAAAATGTTGAACTTTTTTTAATTATTATTATATTAACCAAAAGGCTAATGGGTCAAACCGACACAACGACGGAGACAAAACGGGTTAACGTACATATGATTATCACACGTTATTATTAGCATAGATCCAGATTTTACAGACAACATCTTCCCTAAATTGTATTGCCAAAAATGAATATAAAATCTAGAGTGAAGCGGTCTCTAACCAAATGGAAGTGACACTTAGTCTAAATTCAAAACCTTTAGACGTTAGCTCACGAATCTTTCAATTTATATAGATTTCATTTAATCCACTGCCAAATAATTTAAATTTCATCGCACTTAAATATCGCAACAAATTCTAACCGCTCAAATTGAGGTTTTAGTATCTCGTGCCTAGGTTTGTCAATATTGATTTACGGACGCTTGCCCTCTCCGAAACAGGAATCCCCATTTGACCAGATTTCAATAAAAAGCGAAACCTCTAGTAGGTGCATAAATTATAAAGTATAAAGTATACCATACAATTTTAGGGGTTTTTTAATATATAAATTATAAAGTATACTAAAATAACGAGAGGAAATTGTGAAAGCCTGAACGAGAGTTCTCAAGATCAAGTTTTGTGAGTGAAGAAAATAGATTTCGAAGAAATGCCCATTATATGGATCAAACCGTATTTAAACTGGATTAGTTCGATTTTCAATGAATCAGATGGAAAATTTTTATAAAAACCCTAAATTGTGGATTCAATTCCAAAACAAAGTCAATAAATAAATGGACGATGCAAAATCCAAATAGCATATAAAAATTATTTGATTTGTTTAAAATATGTAAGAACCATATATATTTGATTTACATTAGAAAATTGTCTAAAGGTGCTAAAGTCTTCCAAATTAAAAGATGACTGTGAAAAGAAAGATGAAAAGGGAGAACACCTCTGCCTTTTAAGTAGGGGTGTTAACGGGCCGAGCCGAGCCGAGCTTTGATCTTAACGGGCCAAGTCTGTATTTAAACGTGTCCGACTGGCCTTAGCCTGTTACCTGTTACGAATATAATATTGGCCTGTGGCCTGGTTTATTTACAAAAAATAAAAGCATGTGTGAAGCCTGTCTTAGCCTGTTAGCATGTTAAAGAATAAAAATAAGAGAACATAATTCCACAAAAAATCAATTTCCAGATAGAAACCTTAGCTTCCAATTTGCAGTAATAATTTACAAAGTCTACAATAAAAAAAAAAATAAAGTGAGAGAATGTAGATAATAGGTTATATTATCTTAGCCCATTATAAAAAAGTGCCAACAAAAATAAAAAATAAAATAAAAGATAAATTGACACAAACGAGCAGTGCACAGAGGAACGAATGAGTTTTTGTGGTTTGTTTGTGTGAAGGAGGATGAAGGATAATATAGAACAACACTAGTAATTCCATAACTATACATAAATTCAATATATATCTAAATAGCATAATATAGAACAAAATCATTAAAAAAGTCTGTTAAACCAATAAAATGGGGTGAAATAAATTGATGATATAGAGAGTTATTACAAGTAGTATAAAAAATATAAATAAATATTTATATACTAGGCTAGCCTGGGAGGCTTTAAGGCCGAGCTTCTGAATTAGAGCCTGAGGCCTTTTTATTAAACGAGCTTTTATACAAGTCCAAGCCTGGTTCCAACACGAGCTTTTATTAAACGAGCTCAGGCCTTTACGAGCTGAGCTAAAGGCCCCTGGCTCATTTACCACCCCTACTTTTAAGTATTGCGGTAGTTGTGACCTTAGATATAAGATTAATTAATGAGGCACTTATATTACTTAGTCAAATAGAAAGTAGGAACTCCTTCCTTATAATCTCATATTATTATTTGACCAATTCTATGTTACTTTTATGGATATGAGAATCTTTTTTTTATTTAAAAAAAACTTTAAATATTTGAGTATATAAAGACGTACATTCGCATATTCAACTTTTAAGTTTCCATTTTTGATATCGGTCGGTATTCATCAACTAATACAAACCAATTAAAATCGCACTGATCAAACCGATAATCGAATAAACCGAAAATTAAAAAACCAACAATCGAAAAAAAATCGCAAATTTTAATTGGATTGGATTGATTTTTGGATGGGTTGTTGAAAACCGATCCAATATATTAATTCCCTTCTACCTACTTGGGTCTTTCCTCAATCATAGCCCAAAAGTTTCTAAACCCAAAATTCATTAATCCATCAACTAAACCCAAAAAGAAATCTAGTCACTTCTCGTCAATTTTTTTGTATCTTTGTAGAGTTTCATATCTCATTGTTCAAAAAATAAAATAAAAATATATTATAGTTTACTAATGCTTTTTTATTTCAAAAAAATAATAATTTACAAAGCCAATATATACAAAAGATGTTATTTGCACAATAATCATGAAATAAATTTCAGGATTTTCAAAAAATCGAAAACTGATCAAATCCAAACCGAAAAAATTTGGATTGAATTGGATAGGATTTGAAAAAAAATCCAAACCGAATGATGATTATATGATCAAACCAAAGATATTGAATCGGATGATTTTTGCTTCCAAAATAGATACAATCCAGACCATGAATACCCCATGTTTATCGAATAAGATAATATAGGTATTATGCTTATATTATGGTCAGTTTGTCTATGCATTTTTGAAGCTGTCAAACCGTTGTATTTCTAATCCAGAAATATATTTCTTTTTGTCGTATGAGATAAAATTATCTCCTATATACTTATAAATATTTGGAGCCTAAATTTTTCTTTCGCTAGATTCTTTTTACATGGCCCTATATATACTTCATACTGTTTTATTCAGGTAAAAAAAATAATTTTATCTCTTATAATTTAAGAAACTTTGAATCCAATTTGTTTTCAGTATATTATGGTATCTTGTAAAACCAAACACATATACTAATATATTGGTATCTTGTCTTTGCAATTGTGAAAGGGTACGTGGGTCGGAAAATTCAGAATCCCTGCAACGGATATTCGTAGTTTCTAAACCTAATTCAGATTTTCAAAATGTGAAGTCACTGTCGAGGAAAAATCATATTTTACAACAGTATATAACTAATTATCATATGCGTTTTCCTTCAAATCTAATAACTCGTGCAGAAGGGTTCGTTTAAAGGCCCGAAGCAATTGCAACAGCCTTCGCAAAGTCAAAGGACATATCATACGAATAAATGAATTCGGATGATTATCATCTTCAAACACCGCTACGTTGTACTGAAATACTTCAATAGGATAAGAAAAGTTGAAATTTATTGATAAGCAACCATTTCACCCACCCCCTCAAGTCGATAGGTGATGGATGTTTAATTATTGGAATAATAATTCCTCTTAATCTTATGGTGATAACCATCATCAACAAATCAAGATCCATCATACTAAATCATAAAGGAATATTAACATAAAGGTGGAGGCTAGGGGTGGTAAACGAGCCAGGGGCCTTTCAGGGGCCTTTAGCTCGGCTCGTAAAGGCCTGAGCTCGTTTAATAAAAGCTCGTGTTGGAACCAGGCTTGGACTTGTATAAAAGCTCGTTTAATAAAAAGGCCTCAGGCTCTAATTCAGAAGCTCGGCCTTAAAGCCTCCCAGGCTAGCCTAGTATATAAATATTTATTTATATTTTTTATACTACTTGTAATAACTCTCTATATCATCAATTTATTTCACCCCATTTTATTGGTTTAACAGACTTTTTTAATGATTTTGTTCTATATTATGCTATTTAGATATATATTGAATTTATGTATAGTTATGGAATTACTAGTGTTGTTCTATATTATCCTTCATCCTCCTTCACACAAACAAACCGACAAAAACTCATTCGTTCCTCTGTGCACTGCTCGTTTGTGTCAATTTATTTTTTATTTTATTTTTTATTTTTGTTGGCACTTTTTTATAATGGGCTAAGATAATATAACCTATTATCTACATTCTCTCACTTTATTTTTTTTTATTGTAGACTTTGTAAATTATTACTGCAAATTGGAAGCTAAGGTTTCTATCTGGAAATTGATTTTTTGTGGAATTATGTTCTCTTATTTTTATTCTTTAACATGCTAACAGGCTAAGACAGGCTTCACACAGGCTTTTATTTTTTGTAAATAAACCAGGCCACAGGCCAATATTATATTCGTAACAGGTAACAGGCTAAGGCCAGTCGGACACATTTAAATACAGGCTTGGCCCGTTAAGATCAAAGCTCGGCTCGGCTCGGCCCGTTAACACCCCTAGTGGAGGCATACCTGTCTCCGTAGTAGCGAAATAACTTCGATCTTGTCCTTTGTGATATGCGATCTTCCACAGTTAAATAGCCCTAATCCTTATTCTTTTAGTGTGTTGTCTCTATCTTGATGGGAAATAGAAACTAGGGATTTTTTTTTGACATATTGGGACCACAACCATCTATGGTGTTTTTTTTATTGTTGGACCAGTAAACTCCCATTATACCTAATTGGTCTAACACTGATATCTACCCATTTGTCCTACTTAGGAATATTTGGGCATCTTTATTTGATCACTTTAATTCACCTGATATATATTAAATAGCATAATATAATTATTAATACAATATGTAGCCCACAAACACGTTAGGAAATATAATTTCCTAACCATCTCTCACTTGGGCTACACATTGACTTGAGATAATTATATCATATATCCTTAGTGCGCAACTGTATGCTATTTATCCTTAGATTCCTCCTCAGATACAATCCAATCCATCTCCTATATTAATATCAGATCATGGCGGCTTTTGCCACTGTAAAGCGTAACTCGGTCTCTTTCCTTTGCCTTGTGCATATATATATAAGTGATTAAGGATGTGAGTAGTTGGTAAAGAATGGTTCATCATCGAATAGAGAATTAATTGCGGTAAAGATAAACTGCAGAACATTTCAACGGTCCCTCCCTATAAATATCAAAGCTTCACATGCAACATAATTCAATCAATTCTCACAAGCAATTACTAAAGCAGAATCATTTAAGAGTAATAGTGAGAGACAAAATGAAAGTTGTGTACTTCGTCGTTGCTATCTTGGCATTGGCATCCTCAGTTGCCACTGCCTCTGACCCCAGCCCTCTCCAAGATTTCTGTGTTGGAATCAATAACCCCATCGATGGTGGTATGTATATATATACACATTCCTCAGTAGTCATATAACTCAAATTCTAAGTTTATTATACATTCAGATCATGTCATGAATAATTATATATAACTAACTTTTTTTTAATATAAAATCTTTGTATCATTAATTTGCAGTATTTGTGAATGGAAAGTTCTGCAAAGATCCAAAACTAGTCACAGCTGAAGATTTCTTTTTACATGTGAATCCCGCGAATGCCTCTAACCCACTCGGTGCACAAGTCACTCCCGTTTTTGATACTCAACTATTAGGACTAAACACACTTGGCATATCCTTGGCTCGTATTGATTTTGCACCTTATGGTTTAATTCCTCCACACACTCACCCTCGTGCCACAGAGATCCTTATAGTAATTGAAGGCACTCTCATGGTTGGATTTGTCAGTTCAGACCTAGACAAGAATCGTTTGTTCACCAAAGTGCTGAATATGGGTGATGTGTTTGTGTTCCCGAAAGGTCTCATTCATTTCCAACTTAATGTGGGAAACGTTAATGCTTTTTCCATTTCTGGTCTTGGTAGTCAAAATCCAGGTCTTATCACAATTGCAAATGCTTTGTTTAATTCTACTCCACCTATTTCTCCTGAGATTCTTGCCAAAGCTTTCCAGATGGACAAGAGCTTAATTGGTCATCTTCAGAAGCAACCTTGGTACAACAACAACAACTAGTTTGAAAACATGAATGGTTATTTCATTCCTGTGGGGGTGTTTGTTTGATTTTAGCTTCTCCAAATAGTTACTATAAATAATAAATAAAATGCAAGTGGGTTAACTTATATTTTATAGTCCACAACTATTATTTTGTACTTAATTTCGTTGAATACAATATTATTGTGTGTTTAATAAAAGAATCATATTTTGTCCCCTCTTGCTGCAAAAAGATTTTTTTTTCCAGCTACATTCTTGCACTTGCACATGTTAAGTCACTAGCAAGCAAACGGTAATTCTCATTCTCCATAATTAATTGACTAATAGCAATATTACTGAATTGTCATGGCTTTAGCGACATAAATTATCTGTCGATCGGATAGCAACATACATAACGAGGAAATCGAAATTCCTCAACTAATTTAAGTTCTATTTGGATAATCACAAAACAAATATTAAAAAAAAAAAAAAACTTAGTAAACCCAAACCAACATAATGAGTAATTTGGAATTTTCCATAATTAAGAGATACTATTTAGATAAAAAAAATTAATTATGAGATTTAAGTCACTTTTCAGTGTAAAAGTGCAAATAGTGAAAAATTTGGGATAAAAATATAATTTTGCAAAAGTCACCTGAAATTTAAAAATGATTTAGTGAAAAGCTATTTCATGAGTTTAGTGAATGTTAAAGTTCTTGTTAGATGATCTATGTACGAACCTGCACCGCTAATTAAGAGATTTAATTAATTAAATATGAGAATTAGGAAATAATTCCATAATTGACCCTAAAAATTATTATGAGGCTTTAATAATTATAATAAGTGGTTAATAATGCTGAAAGTCGCTTTTCTGACGAAAAGTGCAGATACCAGTTCTGCTACTCAGTATAAATGTGTACCGATGAAGTATCCCGGAAAATTATAATAAGTGTGGGAATATTCATAGAATAATACATATGACCTGTAAAACGAGTTTCAAGTTAAAATAACGAGAACTGGTGCCAGAACTGATACTGACTATGAATAGCGCTTACCGAAAAGGTACTGCGAAAAATAAAATAAAAATATGAAAAATCTTAAAAAAATGAGTCGGTTCAGAATCTCAAATTTGAGATTAAAATGCTAAGCGTAGCTGTTAGTGCTAATACTGTGTCATTAGTACTTAAGTGGGCTATATAAGGCATGACATTAAACCCTAGGAGGATTGTGTGCCATTTGCTACGTGAAGTTCTGAGTCTTATACTTCAGCTTTGAGCCTCCACAATTCTATTGCTCCCTCTCTTGAGAAACTCTCCAAAGAAACCTTTTTTATTCCTTGTTTCTCTACCAAATCACCTTATGTGAGTAAAGGCTGGCCTTGGTTATGAATAGGGAACCTTTTTCTGAGTTTAGTTTCAGAATTTTGAGGCTTAAGGGGGCTGTGGTTCTGAGTTGTAAGGGTGGAGCCATAGTTCATGTCTTTTATGGTGCAAAGAAGTGACCTTTTGGCATAAAGGGTCTAGCTTGATGATCAAATTCGTATCTTGCTAAAGTCAGAACCATATTGCTGTGCAGAGGGCCCTTATTGTGTCTCATTTTTGGAGTTTTGGAGCTTAGATTTATACCATGATCACCTCTTTGTCTTTTGATGATTTAAGCTTGTTTAATCGGTTAAAAAGTGTAACTTGAATCAATTGTGTAAAGGAATGTGTTTCTGGGTTCATAACATGTAAATGAACATCTGTTTAGGAGTCATTGGACTCCCAATCGCATTTGGACACTTAAAAATGGGATTATGCAGAAATCTGTTCGTATTTTTGCATTCTGATGGAGAAGTATTCAAATACTTTTCGGATAGTATTCGAATACTTGTCCATTGGTAATCGAATACTCATTGCTGGAGTATTGGAATACTTTTATGGGAAGAAAAGTATTCGGTTACCTTTGAAGAAGTTTTCGAATACTGGAGAGTATTCGAATACAGTGAGTGCTGGTATTCAGATACTGTGGTATTCGGATACTGGGGGTAAAGTATTCAGATACTGTGTGGTATTCGAATACTTATGGGAAAGTAATCGAATACTTTCCAGAGAGTTGGAGTATTCGAATACTCATTGAGGAATATTCGAATACCTCCTGCAGAAAATGCATAAAATGAGTTAAAATGAGATGGAAAGCCTTAATCACTTATGCAACCTTGAGTAATGGTCATTGATGATTGATTATTGCATAAACAGATTGTGATTGAGCTGCTTGTTGGGCTTTGAGCTAGTGTGAGCTCTTGGTTGGACTTTTGGCTTGGATAATTAGCTTGCAAGGTAAACTTTCGTGTCCTCGATTTAGCCATTATTGGTTCCACCATGTCCCATTGGGGGGATGGTTTATATGCATGATGTGTTTTCATGTATTGATATTTGAAATGTTGTTGAGCTGTTATGTGAATGCCTTATGATATGCATGTGTTGTTCCACCTAGACGGTAAGCCTGAGTATGTGGCGTCATACAAGATGGTGATTCTGTGGGTGGAGTGCAAGTGGCGTCTTGCACTTAATGTAGGTAATAGACGTATGTAAATCCTGCATTTCTCTGGCCAGTAGATAGTTGACATACATGGCATGATTATCTGTTGCATTGCACTATTTTTGGAACTTATACTGTTAAACTGCTTTTGAAGTTATATTGCACATGTAAGTGAGCTTGGGGTGGAAGGTCCTTAAGGACCCCTTGTCTTACTGAGATTTCTTTTTAGAGATCTCACCCCATGTTTGGGGCACCATTTCAGGTTCAGGTAATGATGGGGTTGATACCTCGGGCGGCAGGAGGCCGGAGCTTAGTTGACTAATGTTGGTTGTTATGTTTAGATGCTGGATTATTTCCTGTTGCTATTATGCTATTAGCTTCATTTTTTTGTTATTTGAGTTGAGACTGTTGTTGGGCTTGTTGCCTTATTTGGTGAGCATGAGGATTGTCCATGCCACATTGACTTGACGTTGCTATTTTAGTTTTGAGTTGTAATAATGTATCTGGATATTGTCCGGACTATGTGTTTTAGTTCCGTGACTTAGATACTCAGATTTATATATTGAGGTATTTCAGTTAGTTGTCTTTTGCAATTTACATACAGGCGATGTTTTTATGAAAAAGATTAAGTAATCAACTTGGCTAAGTATAATGATGTCATAATTGAATGAAAGAAAAAGTTATTCCACATTTTAATTAAGCATGGTTTAATACGATGACATGTTAACAAACCGGATGCATTCGGGGCGTTACAATCTAAGTTATCGTTTCTTAGTTAAAACACATGATTAAGAATGTTAAGTTAATTAGTTAGAAAAGAACTGAGAAAGAAAGGGCAAACAAGTAAATAACAAAGTGGGCTTTGTTGACTCTTATCAAAATATATTTAAGTGAGTAGTTAACATCATTAAGTCACAAATGTGATCTTCTCCATTGACCTTTTCTTCCTCTTCAATGAAAAACACCATAGTTAGAGACCTTTTTTAACACCTTTGTGCACTCGGTGAATTAAACATATCAATGGTAATAAGTGCAGCTCAATAAATGCGGAAGCTAAAAATTTCCAATTATGAATCTTATCATATTAACTTATTGAATCTTTTTCAAAAATCACCTGTATGTAAATTGTAATAAATAACTAAACTAAACAACCTCATAGTACAAATAATGTATCAAGTCATAGAACTACAACACATAGACTAGATATATCCTGATGCAATAATACAACTTCAGCCTGAATAACACGGCATATTCAAATGTGGCATAGACCACCCCCATGCTCACCAAATAAAGCAACATAATCATCCAAGCATGTCACAAATACAATAACCATAAAGGTATAACAGCAAGGTGAATGCATCATCTCAACTCAACTCCGGCCTCCTGCCGCTAGAGGTCTCAACCTCATAAGTACTTGTACCTGAAAATATGCCCTACATGGGGTGAGAAGTCTCACAAGAAATCTCAGTAAGACAAGGGGTTCTTAAGGATCTCTTCACCCCAAGCTCACTTACATGTGAAATATAAGTTCAAAAATGATAATAATAGTATAAGGACAAAATCTGTGCAATGCATCATATGTCCATGTCATGTGTGCATGCATCCTACTGGCCAGAGAATGAAACATATGTATTACGTACGTCTACAACCCACAGTACAAGGAGCCCACCATGTACCTCACACACAGAGTTACCATCTATAAGTGCATGAATATTCCTAGAATAATATATAGGACTAGTAAAACAAGTTTCATGTCAAAATAATGAGAACTGGTGCCAGAATTGATACTGGCTATGTAAAAGCACGTACCGGCAAAGTGCTGCGAAAAAATAAAATAAAAATATGAAAAATCTTAGAAAAATGCCTAGGTTCAGAATCCTAAGTTTGAGATTAAAATGCTAAACGTAGCTATTAGCGCTAATACAGTGCGATTAAGACTTAAGTGGCCTATATAAGGCTTTGGCACATGATCCTAGGTTAAATTGCTGGTGCTTCCTACGTAAGTTTTGTGCTCAACTGCTGCCACTCCCTCCCTTGGTCACCTTTACTTAAAAACTTCCCAAGTCTTCACATTTCCTCTCATTTTCTTCATCTAAACACCTTGGATGAGTGTGAACTATTATTGTGGGTGGGAAAGGTGCACCATTTCTGAGTGTTTGTAGCTGTCTAGTGAGTGTGTGGGGGCTCAGTTTCTTGTGTTGGGTTGTGGGGTCATCTTCTTGGCATTGGGAGCAACAAGAAGCCATTCTTGAGGAGAAAGGACCTTTCTTGCTTGTAATTTTTGTGCTCCTATTGTAGCAGACCTTGTGGCTGTATTGAGAGCTTCAAGAGCATCTCTCTTTTCTGTTTTGATCCTTGGGTAATGTAACACCCCATGTATACCCGGTTTGTTAACATGTCATCGTATTAAGCCACGCTTAATTAAAAATGCAAAATATCTTTTTCTTTTCAATTATGACGTCATTATCATTACCAAGTTGAATTACTTAATTCATTTCCAAAATATTGCCTATATGTAAATTGCAATTAGACAACTAGCTACACTGAATAACCTCATATCATAAATAAGTGAATATCTAAGTCACAGATCTACAACACGTAGTCTGGAAAATATCCTGATACATTAATACGACTAAAATCTAAAAGCATAAATTCAAGTCAATGTGGCACAGACAATCACATGCTGACCAAATAAGGCAACAAGCCCAACAGCAGTCTCAACAATAGCAGCATAATAAAAGCAAATGTAAAAAATGTCAGCATTTAGCTAAATCATCATAGTAGCATGCAATCAGTTAAGCTCTGGCCTCCTGCCGCCTGAGGTATCAATCCCAACATTACCTGAACTTGAAATGGTGCCCCAAACGTGGGATGAGATCTCTAAAGAGAAATCTCAGTAAGACAAGGGGTCTTCAAGGATCTTTCACCCCAAGCTCACTTACATGTGCAATATAAGTTCAAAAGCAGTTTAACAATATAAGTTCCAAAATCAATGCAGTTCAACAGATATTCATATCATGTGTGTTATAACTATTCTACTAGCCAGAGAGGTCTAGGAATACGTCTATTACCCACACAGTATGCGTCCATGTCGTGTCTGCCCACAGGATGATATCCCGTCTAGGCGAACACCACAGGCATATCATAAAGGCACTCGCATATAATTGCTCAATAGCATTTCATAAAGCAATACATGAAAACAACATCATGCATATAAACCATCCCCCATGGGACATGGTGGAACCAACAATGGCTAAACTGAGGACACGAAAGCTTACCTCTTAAGCAATCCTTCCAAACCAAGACCTCACACTAACTCAAAGCCCACAAACAGCACAATCACAATCTGTTTATACAATAAATAATCACCAGTAACCAATGTTGAAGGTTACCTTAAGTGATTAGGGCTTTCCATATCATTTTAAGTGATATTACGCAATTTCTGCAGGAGGTATTTGAATACTCCTCGATGAGTATTCGAATACCCCAACTCTCCAGAAAATATCTGAATACTTTCACTCAAGTATTCGAATACCACAAGGTATCCGAATACTTTACCATCAGTATCCGAATACCACAAGGTATCCGAATACCACATACCCAAGTATTCGAATACTACTCAGTATTCGACTACTTCTTCAAGGTATCTGAATACTTTTCTTCCCAGAAAAGTATCGCAATACTCCAGCAAGGAGTATCCGACTACCAGTGGACAAGTATTCAAATACTACAAGAAAAGTATTCGAATACTTCTTCATCAGAATGCAGAAACACGAACTATGATCTGCATAAATCCATTTTTAAGTGTCAAAATGCGATTGGGAGTCCAATAACTCCCAAAACAGAAGTTCATTTACATGTTATGAACCAAGAAACACATTCCTTTATTCAAATGGTTCAAGTCACACTTTTTAACCGATTAAACAAGCTTAAAACTTCAAAATGACAAAGTGTGAGCATGTATACCTTCTAAGGCTTAAAACTCCGAAAATGAAGTGACTTGGAGCTCCAAACTCAGCTCCAAAGTTTTTTTTTTTTTTGGAAACAACAGCTCCAAAGTTTTGTCTCTCAAGGTACACGAAAATGACAAGCAAGCAAGATTCTTTCTCACCGAAGGTGGCTCCTTGAAGCTCAACAAGCAAGGAACAATGTCTTTCCAAAATCTCAAAAGACAACTAGCTACACTGAATAACCCCATATCATAAATAAGTGTGTATCTAAGTCATGGATCTACAACACGGAGTCCGAAAAATTGTTAGTATATGGGTGTCCTAGAGACAATCTTTTGATTAAATAAAGGACACTAGATGTAGAATTTTATTTGTCGCAAATGAATAAAAGCACTATTTATCCAGTTTCATATTATTTCTCGATATCATTGTTAATATTATATGAACGAACTGGATAAACCCCTTGGATAGAACAGGTATCTCTTGAGTATCAGTGATGAGATCACGATCATGAGGATTCAAGGATATCGCATTTCTATTCCTAATTATATGTTCCTAGTCTAGAGACAATGAGATTGGGTACAGTGATCTCGGGTAAGACTAGCACGACTTATCTACTTGTATATGGATACAAGGTAAAGACCTCATGTACTACAGATATGGAGATGTCTTAGCTAAAGTCGTGGTTGGACCTATAAGAGTATAGCTCGCACTGAACAGACCCACAAAGAGACTATGAGAAAATCTCACAGATAGTATCATTAGAGTAGTCTCTTTATATTTAGGTATGCTTTTCCTTAGACCAGAAGTTATTACCTAGATTGTGTTCTAGAAGGCATGCTTTGATTATATACCTCGTCTGCCTGAAACATGGAGACTCATAGGTATACTGTTGGCGTGTCCTGAAAGAGCACAGAGCTAGGGTAATAAGCTGAAGGAATTTGTCAAATCTCTATGAGAGATTAGGTTATCTGTAAACCGGAGAAATCGGGATGACATTTACAGGGACTCGGGAATCTATGCATAGTAAATGAGATCATGAGATGATCTGCCTTTAGAGTCAGTAAATTGAGGATTCCCTATTTCGAATAAAGCTTACCCTAAACCGCAGGGGTTGATACATTTCCTTACCCTAGGTTAATGGGAAGATAACCGAGATGAAGGAAATACATACGGTAACCAAATATGTGTAATATGATGATCAAGTGATTAATTTGACTAGCTCTGGGGCAACAAAGCATTGCTAGTGCTCTGTGTTGTCATTAATTGGGTTGTGGGCTTGTTGGGCCCGAGCCCATTTTGTCAGAGGCTAAGTTGGACCTAATGGGTCACACACTAACACCTTGTAGTCATAATGAACTAGTTTTGAAGGTATTAGACCTAATAATGGTTGTTAGCCCAAGAAGCTATTTGGAAGCCCACCAAAAGAGTTTAGGGCGCATGGAGCAAAGTAACGGGCTTGGATAATGCAAGACATTACTAATTAATTTAATTTGTTAAATTAATTATCAAACATTTAAATTTTGAAATTTGAATTTGAATTTTGAATTTTGAATTTGGAATTTGAATTTTGAAATTCGAATTTTGAATTTGAAATTTGAAATTTGAAATTTGAAATTGGATTTTGAAATTTGAAATTTGAAATTGGATTTTGAAATTTAAATTTTGATTTTGAATTTTGAATTTTGAATTTTGAATTTTGAATTTAAATTTTGAATTTAAATGTTTGAAAATTTGAATTCAAGTGTTTGAATTCAAATTTGAATTGGCTATGAAAAGTTGTTTTATAACAAAAGGATAAGATGAGATCTTGTTGGGACAAATCCCCTGCATCAAGAAAAGATATTTGATCTTATCCAATGAGGAAGTGGTGCGCAAATTTGGATGCAAGTGAGTGTCATTTTGTCAACAATGTGCTACAATTCTGATTTGGTTGGTTAAGAGAATCAGTGAGTTAGTTGATTCAAATTTGAATGCAACTACTCAACGTATCTGGACTCATATTAGGACTGATTGGGGCGCATGAAATGGCTGGTCATGTGATGACCGTTAGGTCAGAATCTTGAAAAGGATAATGACCTGATCTTATAAGGATTCAAATGAAAGGTAGTTAGCAATTTCGAATTGCAACAAATCCTTGATTCCCTCCAACCATGCACACATTTGGTGAGATTTTCAAGTAAGAAAATCTTCTCATTCTCTCCCTACTAAGAGCCACTTATGCGCACAAAGGGTGATAGTTTTTCTTCCTTAGGGGTTTTCACAAAAACCTAACCAATTCTCTTCATCTTTTGCGCCACACTCAAGTTGAGTTTTCAAGTTGAAGACTTCACTTTTCTAAACACCAAACCTAGCCTCCACTTCCATCAATTGAGCGCATAGCAAGCCTCACTGTGGTGATCATCTGGTGGCTTTCGAGAAGGTGTTCTTGCATCATTGTCAAAGGGTGGTGTGGATCAACGTTAGAGGGTTTGAACCCTTCAAACCTGACAAGTGATCTCCCTGACGATCAAGCCATAAACAAGGTAACATCATGTTGTCTTAAAGCATGAATCACTGTTGCATGTGTGTTTCCGCGAGGAAATTTTTTTGTTTTTCCCTCTCACATGCATCGGCCTTCAAGGCCAGTTTACTTTCAACAATATCCTGATACATTAATACAACTCAAATCTAAAAACATAAAGTCAAGTCAATATGGCATGGACAATCCCCATTCTCACCAAATAAGGCGACAAAGCCTAACAACAGTCTCAATACAAATGATCATAAAATGAAACTAAAAACATAATAGCAGCTCAATACAACAGAATCAACATATAACAGCACTATCAGCATACACCAGTCAACTAAGCTCTGGCCTCCTGCCGCCTGAGGTATCAACCCCAGCATTACCTGAACCTGAAATGGTGCCCCAAACGTGGGGTGAGATCTCTAAAAACAAATCTCAGTAAGACAAGGGGTCCTCAAGGATCTTCCACCCCAAGCTCACTTACATGTGTAATATAAGTTCGAAAATAGTTACACAATATAAGTTCCAAAATCAGTGCAATGCAACAGATAATCATGTCATGTGTGTCAAAACTATCTTACTGATCAGAGAAATGCAGTAATACGTCTATTACCCACACATAGTGCAAGATGCCACTTGCGCCCACCCACAGTCTCACCATCTTGTATGATGCCACATACTCAGGCTTACCTTCAAGGTGGAAACAACATATACATATTATAAGCCATTGCACGTATCAGGTCAAAAGCATTTCAAGTATAAAAGCATGTAAACACAGCATGCGTATAAACCATCCCACCATGAGACATGGTGGAACCAAACAATGAAAAAATCGAGAACAAGAAAGCTTACTTTGCAAGCTAACTATCCAATGCCAAGAGTCCACACTAGCTCAATGTCCAGACACAGCACAATCACAATCTGTTTGGACCATTAATTATATCAATAATCATACTCAACAAGTATATGACACAAAGACAACGCCTTTCCTTACGTTTCATGTCTTTAGGCTTCTCACAAAGCCTTAAGCCCATAAATGTAACAGCCCGTTACGTACCGGTATTGTTAACATTGATTATGATATTAAGCGCAGTTACAATCACAGTAATTGGGTTAATTAAATTACGGGCAACTTTTTTCTTTTATCATATTCCTTTTCATAACACTAACCTTTTCCGTAATCAATTAAAACAACACTATAATTGTAAATGCAATACGCGGAAGCATACAGTTTACTAACATCACAAATCTTTCTTTTTATTCAACTCATTTAAACTCATCTAATTACTTTGATATCTTACCATGTTCTAGCCCTTTACATACGCTACGCGCGGTTTCAAACCACGTATCATTTGGAGTTCTACCCATCAAGTTAAGCCCCTTTCTTTTTGTCTAGAAAAACCTGAATTTTCAAAATTTGCACTGTGGTAATCGATTACCAGTGAGTGGTAATCGATTACCACCTGTCAAAAATGAGGCAATAGCTAAAATTTTACCTCCTCTGTTCTGGTAATCGATTACAAATCTTGGGTAATCGATTACCTCACATGGTAATCGATTACCAAGCCTCAGTAATCGATTACCAGTGAAGACAGTAGCCTAAATTCGTCCCCTGTTGCATGGTAATCGATTACCATGCTTGGGTAATCGATTACTATGCAGCAAAAGTGACAGATTACAACATTTTCAGCCCCAAAAGGGTGGTGTAATCCATCCCTAACACCTTAGTACTCCACACAACACATAAACATACCCTAATGTAGGCTCTAGGCCCCTCCAACATGCATTTTCATTCAATCATGAATCATTTACAAAGTCTTTAATATCATGGCCATTTTACAACAAACATGGACCATTTTACAACATAATTGCCAAGGCTTCAAGTGCAATGAATGTGGCAATGGACAAGTCCCATGCTCACTCAAATATACAATAGATACTAAAGTCATACATATACATCAAATTGAAAGAATTTAACATGTAGTCATGAACATACAAAGGCATGGCATTTTCAACATGCACAAGTTCATGATCTAAGTCTAAAGCATAAAACATATGCAAGGTGTGTCCCAATCTAATGCTCATCACATGGTGCCTCCAATATGCACCTCATGCTCCACTCTTCCAGGCTCAACCTAACCTGAAATGATGCCCCAAACACGGGGTGAGATATATAAATATATCTCAGTAAACCAAGGGCCCTGGAGGCTTCTCCACCCCATGGCTCACTCAATGCGCAACAATGACATTAATGTAAAATGCATGACATACAATATCACCCACCAACTGGAGACAAACCGAGAACATCCACAATTGGATTTATGTTCAAGGACTCCATCATATAACTCCCGAGACAATCCTGGCGCCTCTCCCATGGTTGAGAAACTCCATGGCATACCCAACCGGAACTCCTCATGAGCCCTATCCGGCGGACGTCCCACGTTTGGCTCATCTTGGTGTCGCTCCCAGAGTCGACCCCACGGCATACCCAACTGGCATTCTCACACAGAATGAAACCAGCGGATATCCAAACCCAACACACGTCAACTGGCCAGTGACCAAACAATTTCACAAATATCATGCAATAAAGCATGACCACACATAATCACACAATTTCCAATGACACAAAATCCAACCACAACCATCCACTAGGTGTGGTGGAGCACACAAGGGACTAAACCCCAGTTCCAAAGGTTACCTCAACACCGAGCCAATGCTCCATACGTAAGCTCCAAGCTTACCCGCTTCCATAGCGTCCAAAAGAGGCAACCTAAATAATCAACAACATGATTATCAAACCATTTTCCAAATCAATCATTCAATCTCAAAGTAATCATTCATTTTACATTCTTTCAATTCCACAACAACATACTAACCTACCATCCAATTAAACACCACTTTATGTCATACCATCTCAACTACACAACTTTTACATCATTTTTCCTCCAAACTTCTCTATGGTTCGAATTCTTCAAGGATGGTACCACAAGGTTTTCAATTCAATTTTAACACTCATACTAATCATATAATCATATTATCAACCTATACCGATGGTCCATCATTCAATTATACCACATGCCAATTTCACAAAGTTATGAAACTCAACCCAAAATTTCCTAAGTTAAAAACCCAACTTTTTCACCAAAATTTCTCATAGCATTTCTAGCTTACAAGCATCATTCTAAGGCATTTTCATCTAATAGCATTTTTCCATTTGGGCTCTCTATCATCACACATCTAAGATTAAAGATTTGGAGCATAATTTCTAGATCTACAAAATCAACCACAAAGGTACCACAAATATACTCACCATCAAGTGTATGAACACCACCAAGGCTCCACCAATCCATAGGAAGATCAAAAGCTCCCAAAAACTCCAAGAACCACAATGGTTCGGATCTGTCCATGTCCAAAAGCGCACAAAGGAGGTGGTTTCATGGCTTAAGAGTACCACCAATGGCTTTAGAAGGTTGTTTACAATAGATTTCAATACCAAAATCAAGAGATTTGGTGAAGAAATGAGAAAATGGCAAAGGAAGAGAGAAATGGCCATGTTCTTTGCAAATGGGGGGGG
The DNA here is from genome assembly GCA_032173675.1 of Gastrolobium villosum. Taxonomy (NCBI): domain Eukaryota; kingdom Viridiplantae; phylum Streptophyta; class Magnoliopsida; order Fabales; family Fabaceae; genus Gastrolobium; species Gastrolobium villosum. The sequence goes on along the minus strand of JAVKPL010014776.1, from coordinate 26,866 downwards.
GGGGGGTTCACGGTGGAGAAGAAGAGAAAGGAGAGAGAGAGCGTGAGGGTGAGGGGAAAAAGTGAGGGAACTTAAGTGGTTTTTGATCTCACGGGTCCCACACGCGATCTAACTTTAATCCCGATAAAAATTATGATCACAAATTCTTAATCTACATATTTTTCTGGTCTATGACATATTTTTCTTTCCTCAAAATACTCATAAAAATTTAACACTTATCGGTACACTCACACCACAGTATTTAACACTTAAAAATCACTATTCATCAATTTTTTCCCAAATTTGCCTATTCACTCAATTTTCCGCCCTGATTCCATTTCCAGCATTCTTTTTATCATTTGAGATCCCTAACTCCATTTTTCATGCCTCGGTTTACACGGCTGGTCAATTACCATTTTGCCCTTTTTGCCAATTTTGGCCATAATTCTCGGATTTTCACTAATCCATCAATTCTAACTCATATTTTATTAAATAAATTCACATTTAATTTTACGAGGTGTTATATTCACCCCACCTTTTAGGAATTTTGTCCGCAAAATCAACTATACAATTATGCTAACTCAGGACACAGCCGGAGAATCTCAGTCTCCCGACCCCAAGTAGCTTCATCAAGTGTGCGGACACCAAAATAAATATTTACATTTCCATCCTTTGGCTTTTCAGCCACATTTCACAATGGCTTTGCATTTCAAAGGCCCAAAGAGAGACTTCAAGTCCTCCTCAATTCCAATCTCAACCGGTGACACCACATGTGAACAACCGGAGCGCACCACGCAGTTGTGCACTTTCTCTGCTTTACCAAGCCAATTGCTTCTCATATGTCAGACTACCTAGCACATATAGCCCATAATTTCTCTTGGCAGGTTTTCCTACCTAATTAATGCTTCAATAAATATACTCATAGGGTCATATCACGCTTTGTTCAATCTGTGCCACACAGGCAACTATTACTTTCTGACACATTACAGCCACAATTATCCTTCCCTGATTTTTATTTCTACGGAGTATTAACTCTTGTCATCAATTTTTTTCCACATTTCTTATTCCACATTAAACACTATTATGGAATCTCACAGCCCCTCAGTGCAATTCACCGAGTAATCATCTAGTTCACGTTCACTATACTTTTATTTTCTGAGGGAATAATCCCCATTTTTGGCACTTAGCCACAACTCGTATATACACCTTTTTCTTTTCTCATGTTCTTAACCTACAACGTACAATTTCACCTCAGCACTTTATCTTTAACAAGCACCATCTATGTGCTCAACTTTCGAATATAACCCTACAGGTTTACCAACTTTCGCCAAAACTCAACGGCGAATCACTTCCTCAAGACATTTTACTGGTACCCAATGGACCACACATTACAATTCGTACCTTACATCGGCCATTTCAAAGCTTTCGACCACGAATCCGCTCGTGAATTTTCATATACTAGATCATACTTAAATTTCAACTAATCATCTCAAAACTTGACACATAGGTTCATCATTGATTTCTCCCATTAAAGGCAACATGCCTAAGATTCCACTAACAACTTTTCTTTAGTTACTGTTCCACACTCATGTTATAGATTCCACATGTATTTCATTCTATACACCTCACCTTCATCATCATTTTATTCAATTAGTATGTATCATTCCAAGGTTACATATCATCTCTCTTTCTCATACCTGTCCCATCATATAGGGGTTTTCCAAAGCCTATTTATCATGCCACAAGGACTAAATCCATCACTTTCATTACTTTCATAATTTCATATTTGCTGTTACACAAGTCTCTCGGACTATTCAAAGTACTCCTAGCACACTCAATCATATATCTTGGTACCTAGCCAAGAACAACATCAACATTGTGTATTCTCACCACATCTCTCACTATAATTTGCATCTATACAACTCCATCAGTAACTCGACCACCAGGGCAAAGATATCAACCTTTTATTTCACCAAATACCATTCTATTTAACAGCTAGTATCACACCACCTTACTTAACTACATCACAATTAATCACTTATTAAAATCATTGGCCACTTTGGCCACCAACTTAGCTCAACATCTCGCCATCACGAGCCTTCCCAGAAGACTTTGACCCAATCCATCAGTACCAATCAATTTTCCATTCCCTTCACATAGGGTGATAATCCAATGATTCATTTCCCAATTTCCGTAAAACCATAATTCCATACTACCACACTTGATATACACTCATGCACATCTCCTAGTGCTCAATTTTATAATTCAACTACCATCTCATGGCACCTCACACATTTCATCATATTAGGCATATTACTGTTCACTTAAGTTATCCAAAATTCACCTCTTGCGTTCCTCACAAGATACAATCCTCTAATGCAATGGGTAAGAACATCCTTAGGTTTAACCCCTCGAGCTCTTGCTGTCCTAAGGGCCCCAGGTGCAATGCCCCACCAATCAGAGAATTTGTCCTTATAATTCACGCAAGAAGAGGTAACATGCCAACGGCTGTACTAACAGTCCCACTAACACAAGGTTCTACCTCACACTACATTACTTATACAAAATAATAATAATCTCCGGGAACATAATCCATACGGAGATAGCCATACACTCCGGGCATATAAGCCACACAGAGATAAACACATTCACATCAAATCCGTATATAACGGCAAACAGAGTCTTATATAGGTACATAATGGTATACTAGTTATATCCTACTTTTGCACCATGCACTATGACCTTCCAAATATGGTTCCTTCCTTAACAGTCTACTCATTTAACTTGACTAGTCATTAGTCTTAGTCCACAACATAATCATCCTCACATGATTCCAACATCTTTCTCACCTTTTGACACAAAATATTCAATTCATAACAGTACCCATGTTCGGTACAGTCCTAATCCATTGCCCATCATGACTCGTAGCAACCATGCTAAACACTGTAGAAGATCCACTTCATTAAACTGACATCACTTTTCTCTCAAGATTTCACTATGACACCAAGAGTGCCCTTCCATACTAATCCATGCATTCAGCGCATCAGGACCACCAGATACATTTAAACTTCGAGCAGTGCTCGCCTGGGACTTCCGAGAGCAACACCTCTTAGGATTCAATCCACAAGGGAAACCCAGGACAATCTCAATTGTCACATTATTAACAACATGTGTGCCATGGTATAACTTGCACACCGGGACTCCATCATGAATCCCATACCACATCGAGCATCCAATGACACTCCAAAGAGACAATCTCTTCAAACATTTCCCATCATAGGGAATTTCAGTTGCAAAATTTTTCTTTTACCAAAGAGTTTACTAATTCATTACAACACAGATATACATATAGACACCCCGGCCTTCACAATACATATATATATATACATATATACATACTAGCACTTAGCCATCAGAGGATTATTACTCACATAAGTTAGGCCACATCATCAACATTTCAATGTTACTCAACATTATGGAAGCATATTAGTACCATTACTACACCACACTCAGTTATATTTTCTCACCTCACATCTGTCAAGTCCAACCATCCTTAACTTATGGACTCTCACACTTGCAATCAAATTCATCCAATTCCATCCATGGTAATTTCCTCAACTTCTTATATTCTACTTTTTATACATATGATATCTTCACTTATATTCAGCCAACATTAAATCATCATGGGCTAAAGTCCCATTTTAAACATTGAATTATCCAACACATCATTTCCATAGTTCCTTTAAGTTACTCACAATCCTCAATCCAAAATTTGAAATTTCAATTTATTTCTACATCCAAGCATCTTAAGTCATCCAAGTGTATGCCCTCATCAAGGGTCTTATAACCTTATAACTTAACCCTAAGGTATCCAACATTACATATAAACACTCATATTCAAGTTTTCACGAATTCATCGGGGTTCCAATTCCCCACCATGTCAAAGATATACCACTAATTCCCACATATACTCAATTGTTCTAACTCCCCGTACAATTTGGGAAGACTTACCATATCACCATACCAATATCAACTCAAATCAATTCTTTTACTAACCAAAAGACCACACATTCAACTATGGTAGCATTCGACCCAAAATGGTTAAAAATCTTATATCAATTTATTCTCACTAAGTCCTCAATTACATCAAATTCACTTACTAACATATCAATCCGTGGAGCAGTCATCACTGCACCCACCACCTTAGCCTAAGGACTGGCATTGGTGCTCCAGGGTTGTCACGAAGGCATCTTATACTGACCACACATTGAACACGAAGGAATGGGTTGATCAGACCCAAACTAAGGAATCACATGTGTAGTAGTCAATAAGAGTCTACGTACAACTATACAACACTTACACAATCACACAATCATCAGAGTTTCCTAAGAAACTGCTCTGATACCATAAAATGTAACAGCCTGTTACGTACCGGTATTGTTAACATTGATTATGATATTAAGCGCAGTTACAATCACTGTAATTGGGTTAATTAAATTACAGGCAACTTTTTTCTTTTATCATATTCCTTTTCATAACACTAACCTTTTCCGTAATCAATTAAAACAACACTATAATTGTAAATGCAATACGCGGAAGCATACAGTTTACTAACATCACAAATCTTTCTTTTTATTCAACTCATTTAAACTCATCCAATTACTTTGATATCTTACCATGTTCTAGCCCTTTACATACGCTACGCGCGGTTTCAAACCACATACCATTTGGAGTTCTACCCACCAAGTTAAGCCCCTTTCTTTTTGTCTAGAAAAACCTGAATTTTCAAAATTTGCACTGTGGTAATCGATTACCAGTGAGTGGTAATCGATTACCACCTGTCAAAAATGAGGCAGTAGCTAAAATTTTACCTCCTCTGTTCTGGTAATCGATTACAAATCTTGGGTAATCGATTACCTCACATGGTAATCGATTACCAAGCCTCAGTAATCGATTACCAGTGAAGACAGTAGCCTAAATTCGCCCCCTGTTGCATGGTAATCGGTTACCATGCTTGGGTAATCGATTACTATGCAGCAAAAGTGACAGATTACAACATTTTCAACCCCAAAAGGGTGGTGTAATCCATCCCTAACACCTTAGTACTCCACACAACACATAAACATACCCTAATGTAGGCTCTAGGCCCCTCCAACATGCATTTTCATTCATTCATGAATCATTTACAAAGTCTTTAATATCATGGCCATTTTACAACAAATATGGACCATTTTACAACATAATTGCCAAGGCTTCGAGTGCAATGAATGTGGCAATGGACAAGTCCCATGCTCACTCAAATATACAATAGATACTAAAGTCATACATATACATCAAATTGAAAGAATTTAACATGTAGTCATGAACATACAAAGGCATGGCATTTTCAACATGCACAAGTTCATGATCTAAGTCTAAAGCATAAAACATATGCAAGGTGTGTCCCAATCCAATGCTCATCACATGGTGCCTCCAATATGCACCTCATGCTCCACTCTTCCAGGCTCAACCTAACCTGAAATGATGCCCCAAACACGGGGTGAGATTTATAAATATATCTCAGTAAACCAAGGGCCCTGGAGGCTTTTCCACCTCATGGCTCACTCAATGCGCAACAATGACATTAATGTAAAATGCATGACATACAATATCACCCACCAACTGGAGACAAACCGAGAACATCCACAATTGGATTTATGTTCAAGGACTCCATCATATAACTCCCGAGACAATCCTGGCGCCTCTCCCATGGTTGAGAAACTCCATGGCATACCCAACCGGAACTCCTCATGAGCCCTATCCGGCGGACGTCCCACGTTTGGCTCATCCTGGTGTCGCTCCCAGAGTCGACCCCACGGCATACCCAACTGGCATTCTCACACAGAATGAAACCAGCGGATGTCCAAACCCAACACACGTCAACTGGCCAGTGACCAAACAATTTCACAAATATCATGCAATAAAGCATGACCACACATAATCACACAATGTCCAATGACACAAAATCCAACCACAACCATCCACTAGGTGTGGTGGAGCACACAAGGGACTAAACCCCAGTTCCAAAGGTTACCTCAACACCGAGCCAATGCTCCATACGTAAGCTCCAAGCTTACCCGCTTCCATAGCGTCCAAAAGAGGCAACCTAAATAATCAACAACATGATTATCAAACCATTTTCCAAATCAATCATTCAATCTCAAAGTAATCATTCATTTTACATTCTTCCAATTCCACAACAACATACTAACCTACCATCCAAGTAAACACCACTTTATGTCATACCATCTCAACTACACAACTTTTACATCATTTTTCCTCCAAACTTCTCTATTGTTCGAATTCTTCAAGGATGGTACCACAAGGTTTTCAATTCAATTTTAACACTCATACTAATCATATAATCATATTATCAACCTATACCGATGGTCCATCATTCAATTATACCACATGCCAATTTCACAAAGTTATGAAACTTAACCCAAAATTTCCTAAGTTAAAAACCCAACTTTTTCACCAAAATTTCTCATAGCATTTCTAGCTTACAAGCATCATTCTAAGGCATTTTCATCTAATAGCATTTTTCCATTTGGGCTCTCTATCATCACACATCTAAGATTAAAGATTTGGAGCATAATTTCTAGATCTACAAAATCAACCACAAAGGTACCACAAATATACTCACCATCAAGTGTATGAACACCACCAAGGCTCCACCAATCCATAGGAAGATCAAAAGCTCCCAAAAACTCCAAGAACCACAATGGTTCGGATCTGTCCATGTCCAAAAGCGCACAAAGGAGGTGGTTTCATGGCTTAAGAGTACCACCAATGGCTTTAGAAGGTTGTTTACAATAGATTTCAACACCAAAATCAAGAGATTTGGTGAAGAAATGAGAAAATGGCAAAGGAAGAGAGAAATGGCCATGTTCTTCGCAAATGGGGGGGTTCACGGTGGAGAAGAAGAGAAAGGAGAGAGAGAGCGTGAGGGTGAGGGGAAAAAGTGAGGGAACTTAAGTGGGTTTTGATCTCACGGGTCCCACACGCGATCTAACTTTAATCCCGATAAAAATTATGATCACAAATTCTTAATCTACATATTTTTCTGGTCTATGACATATTTTTCTTTCCTCAAAATACTCATAAAAATTTAACACTTATCGGTACACTCACACCACAGTATTTAACACTTAAAAATCACTATTCATCAGTTTTTTCCCAAATTTGCCTATTCACTCAATTTTCCGCCCTGATTCCATTTCCAGCATTCTTTTTATCATTTGAGATCCCTAACTCCATTTTTCGTGCCTCGGTTTACACGGCTGGTCAATTACCATTTTGCCCTTTTTGCCAATTTTGGCCATAATTCTCGGATTTTCACTAATCCATCAATTCTAACTCATATTTTATTAAATAAATTCACATTTAATTTTACGAGGTGTTATAATAAACACTTAGATTTTGACTTAGATTAATTAATACAGAAGTTCAATTTCATCAAAATAGGGTCCACAACCCATAACTTAGCTCTGTATGAACAGTACCTTTACTGTTCTCGAAAACCCAAAATGTACGGATATTTGTCAGGGCAATATCCGGATATCAATATCTGGATATCATATCCGGATATCCATATTCAGATATCCACATACCCCATATCCAGATATTAATATCTGGACATCACATCCAGATATTAATATCCGGACATCATATCGGGATATCCATATCCGGATATTTTGCGACATAATGCAATTTCTGCATTTCGTGAGATATCACTTCCAAGGTTGGGGTTTTAACCCATTCCAACGTCCAAGCATGCATTTTTACTCATTCTAAGGTTCATGTTCAAGTTGGTTACTCATTTGACTCATTAACATGCCAAGACTCAACCTTTAAACAAGAAAAACTCATGATCAAGGTAACAGACATACCCAAGGCTCTCAAAACAGAGCAAGAAGTGCTCTTGGAGCTCACCACACAACTCCAAAGATCAGACTTCAAGTGTACACGAAAATAGCATACCAAGATGGTTACTTTCTCTACTAAAATGACATCAAGAGACTTCCAAAACTAAGACCAAAGCTCCCTCCAAGAGGACCAAGAACTCAGCCCCTTAACTTCCTCAAAACAGAGGTCAAAACTCAGAATCCAAGGCCTCTCACCCAACTCAAGGTTGCTCACACCATGGTATGTTGATTTAGAGGAAGAACAATGATCAAAGGCATGGTAGTTAAAATTGGGATTTTACCTAAAATCGAAAGGAGGATAAAAAATCGTAAAACGTAAAATCCTAAAGTAAAACAAATCGTAAAATCGTAAAACCGTTTGGAATTTTGATGAAATCGTTTTGATTAAAAAAAATCGTAAAATCGTAAAAGAGTCTCTTGATGTCATTTTGATAGTCTTAGGTTAATGTGCAAAGGTTCTTATATAGTCTAGTTGGTCTTAATCGTACTGTATTAGCGCTAATTGCTACGCTTTGCATTTTAATCCCAAACTTAGGATTCTGAGCCTATTCATTTTTCTAAGATTTATCATATTTTTATTTTATTTTTCGCAGCACCTTTCCGGTACGTGCTTTTCCATAGCCAGTATCAGTTCTGGCACCAGTTCTCATTATTTTAACTTGAAACTCATTTTACAAGTACTATATATTATTCTAGGAATATTCATGCACTCATTATAATTTTCTGGATACTTCGACGGTACGCATTTATACCGAGTAGCAGAACTGGTATATGCATTTTTCGTCAGAAAAGCGAATTTCAGCATTATTACTCACTTACTATAATTATTAAAGCCTCATAATAATTATTAGGGTCAATTATGGAATTATTTCCTAATTTTTACATTTAATTAATTAATCTCCTTAATTAACGGTGCGGGTACATTTAACCTTACCCAACCTTAAGTTATCAGCTGTAGTTCATTACATGCATCAAGGCTTCATTTTTAACTAAGAAAACTCAAGAACAAGGGTGGTGATCATACCACAAGTTCAAAATAGAACAAGAAGGTGCTCTTGGAGCTCTCCCTTCAGCTCCAAAGATGCTGACACCAAAGTGAACGAAAATGGTATCAAGGTTGGCCCTTTCTTCACAAAGGTCACCACTTGAAGCTCCCATATCCATGGAAAAGACTCTCACCACTTCTACCAAAAAGTAAGCCCCAAGAACCTCACCAACAGTGGCTGAGCACTCAACCAAGGCTACCCTCCACACTCACAAGTCACATGCACACTCACACTAGAGGAGTTGGTGAAGAAACCAAGAGGAAATGTGGCCTCTTGGCTCAAGAAATGGAGAAGGGAAGGCAATGGAACAGTGGGAGAGGGCTGATCAGCCACCAAGTCACATAGGAATAGTCTATGGCCTAGGGTTTTGGACAAGAAATGCATATATATATATATATATATATATATATATATATATATATATATATATATATATATATATATTTAAGTCTTAATCGCACTGTATTAGCGCTAATTGCTACGCTTAGCATTTTAATCCCAAACTTAGGATTCTGAACCTACTCATTTTTCTAAGATTTTTCATATTTTTATTTTATTTCTCGCAGCACCTTTTTGGTACGCGCTTTTCCATAGCTAGTATCAGTTCTGGCACCAGTTCTCATTATCTCGACTTGAAACTTGTTTTACTAGTCCTACATATTATTATAGGAATATTCATGCACTTATTATAATTTTTCTAGATACTTCACCGGTAAGCATTTATACCGAGTAGCAGAACCGGTATCTGCACTTTTCGTCAGAAAGCGACTTTCAGTATTATTTCACACTTACTATATTCATTTAAGCTTCCTCATAATTATTAGGGTCAATTATGGAATTATTTCCTAATTCTCATATTTATTTAATTAATTTCCTGAATTAACGGTGCGAGTTCTTACAAGTTTTGCCATCCACTCTTCTGCCTATAAATGTGACGTTCCAGAATGAAGAAACCATCGAATTCCTTAAGAAGAGATCATTTAGTTTCTTTTGTAGTTTTTACATTTCAGTTGTATAGTTTTAGCAATAGTTAAGTGACAATAACTTCTCCTCTATTCTGTATCACCCACTTGAGACTCCTCACGAGTAACAAACATATTTCTCCATTTTCGTTTTGTTGTAACGTAACTTGTTTCTGATTAATATATATGTTATTTCTCTTCTTTTCCATTTTTTTCTCTGAACTGAATCTCGGGTCTATGGGATTTCAGTTCGCAATAATTATGTTTAAAGTATCAGCCATGGGCTAAGTTATTTGTGAAACGGAAAAACTGTGAAGTTCTTAAAGAACTATTTTCAAAACTCTTGTACAGAAGCTTTTGTATTTTTCTGATTAAGTGTGCTATATTCATTGTGTATCAATGGAAATAGAAAGCATACTGAGAAAGGAACTTCCATAAGGAAGGGATTTTAGACAGCTTAATCAGAGGGGGAAAGTAGTGTTGTGAAAACAACACTGCTGGTTACCTAATCGACCACCTCGTTCACTAAATATCCTGTGCTTAGTAACTGTTGAAGTCAAGGGAGCCATAAGAATATGGAAACTTGTGAGCCATTTAGTCCATGAGTTGAGGAATCAGAGTTGGCAGTGAAAAGACCTAAACAAATTCAGAAGGGTTAAGTCCTGAGTGGAAAATATAGCTATTTAAGAATGGAACAATGGATCTGTTCCTTGTGTTAAAAACTGTTTTATCCCTCGATATTGTTGTCTCTTAAATATTGTTATTGTTATTTTCTTTATTCAATCTTGTACCAACAAGTCTCCAATGAATATTGTCGTTCCTTCTTTCATCAAGAAGGATTTCATATATAACGGCGCGAGGAGCTGTTTGTTGTCAGATTGAACTTACTATTCTTGAGGAACATTGTCAAGATAGTAGGGAATTTTTGACCAAACAGATCAATTACTAAATTTTCTTTTAATTTTCATTATTTTTAAATAGTTTAAAGAATTAATTAGAGTACTATCCTCGTGTGAACGATAATCTGGGCACTTATAGTCCCATTTCTTACTTGATGCGTGCATTTGCGCACTTGGGTTGAAGTTAAGAGAACGAATGTGTTTTCTCTTGATGAACTGAAGTAAGGGAACATCCTTTACAAGAATATTTTAAGCAACCAACAATTTCACACCCAACAGTATACACTGTGAGGGAGAAGGGCACCTTCTTGCTGAGTAGAAGCTGCTGTTTGGGGGAGGTTAGGGGTTGACTTCACTATTTGGTTATGAGGGAGTCATCTTCTTGGAACTTGGTGCTTCAAGAAGCTATTTTTATTGATAAAGGACCATGCTTGTAGTGCATTTTTGTGGCTTTGAAGTGCCTGAACCATAGTGTTGTATAGAAGGCTCCAAGCCACTTCCTTTTCTGAGTTTTTGAGCCTTGAGGTAACTCATGATCATCCCCTTTGAAATTTCATGGTTTAAGCTTATTCGAGTCATTAAAAAGAGAGACTTTGATCATTCAAGTTAAAGGTTGATAAACCATGTCTAAAAAGTGTTAATGAAATTCTGTTTGTGGTGTTATTGGACCCCAATTTGTGAGAGGACCCCTTAAAAAGGAGATTATGCAGAAACTGCACGAGTTTATGCATTCTGTCTGATAAGTGTTCAAATACTCTTTGTGGAGTTTTCGAATACTCATCAGCAGGTATTCGAATACTCGTCAAGGAGTATTGGGATACTTTTATGGGAAGAAAAGTATTCGGATACCTTAGTAAAAGTATTCGGATACTAGTGGTATTCGGATACTGTAGTGAAAGTGTTCAGATACGTTGTGGTATTCGAATACTGTAGTGAAAGTATTCGGATACTTTGTGGTATTCGAATACTTTAGTGAAAGTATGGGGATACTTTCTGGAGACATGGAGTATTTAGATACTCATCGAGGAGTATTCGAATACCTCCTGCAAATTGAGCTTAAAATCACTTAAGATAAGTTGGAAAGTCTTAAACACTTAATGGAACTTTGGGCTATAAGTATTAATGATATTTCTGGTATAAACAGACCGTGATTTTGCCGTGGATTGTAGTGGAATGTATTTGGACTGTTAGCTTGAGAGGTAAGCTTTCGTGTCCTCAATTTTACCCATTGTTGGTTCTACCATACCTCATGGAGTGACGGTTTATATGCATGATGTGTTTTTATGAAATTCATGAGATGATTACTGAAATGCTATTGAGCTGTTTTATTAAGTGTAAGTGCCTTATGATATGTATATGGTGTACCACCTAGACGACAATCATGAGTATGTGAAGACATACAAGATGGCACTCCATGGGTGAGGTACAAGCGGTGTTCCTAGTACTGTAGGTTATAGACGTATGTAATTCCTACATTTTTATTCTCTGGCTAGTAGGATGCCTACACACATGACATGGATATATGCTGCATTGCACAGATCGTGGAAATGATATTATTATATTATTTTGGAACTTATATTGCACATGTAAGTGAGCTTGGGGTGGAGAGATCCTTGAGGATCCCTTGTCTTACTGAGATTTCTTTTTATAGATCTCACCCCGTGTTGGGGCACATTTTTAGGTACAGGTACCTCAGAGGTTGATACCTCTACCGGCAGGAGGCCGGAGTTGAGTTGATATGCATGTTGTTGAGCTGATATGTTGGATATTGTTATGTTTTGATATCAGTATATTGTTATTTCATCTTAGACTTTGTTTGGCCTTCTTGCCCTATTTGGTGAGCATGGGGTTGTCCATGCCACATTGATATCAGTTATGTTTGAGTTGACTTGAGTTGTATAATGTATCGGGATATTGTCCGGTCTACGTGTTGTAGATCCGTGACTAGATACACATTTATATCATGAGGTTATTCAGTTAGTTCTTTATTACAATTTACATACTGGCTATAGTTTGAAAAAGGAACAAGTAATTAACTTGGTTAATAATGATGATGTCATAATTGGAAAGAAAAATTTAGCTTCCGCATTTATTTAGCCGCACCATTACCATATGTATGAGTAATACATCAGGTGCACACGGGGTGTTACAGAGGCAGTGGTGGCGGTGGAGGTGGTGGCGGAGGATGCTAGTCATCAATACGACCAGTCATCATCTCCTCCAACATGACCTTCATCACGGTCATGTTCGCCAGACGATTCGCCTCGAGCACATACTCTGTAGCTTTCCGGTTCGCCTCTCTTACGACGTCCAACTTAGTCTGATTGGACACTCTAATGGCCTCCTGGTCGGCCTGTCCAGCCGCCTGCATCTCAACTAATGAAACCAGGACCGGGTCAGGCTGACCCTCGCTCGTCTCTCGATTTCTCCGAGGAAGTACCATGACTCTGCACATGTTACACAAGAATGAGTTGATCAGGCCCACGCAATGTGGTCACGCATGCATCATCATAGTAAAAACTCAAAAGGAACACAACAGACAATTCAGACAACAAAATATCTCAAGTTATTGCAATAAATACGGGCTTTTTTCCTAGAAAGTGCTCTGATACCATAAAATATAACACCCTGTGTGCATCTGGTGTATTAAACATACATATGGTAATGGTGCAGCTAAGTAAATGCAGAAGCTAACTTTTCTTTCCAATTAAGATATCATCATTAATTAACCAAGTGGATTACTTATTCTATTTCAAAATATCGCCTGTATGTAAATTGCAATAAATAACTAACTGAATAACCTCATGACATAAGTAGTATCAAGTCACGGAACTACAACATGGAGATCAAACCATATCCTGATACATAAGTACAACTCAAGTCTGGATAAACGTAACAGAAATCAATGTGGCACGGACAACCCCCATGCTCACCAAATAAGGCAACAAAGCCAACAAAGTCTCAAATCAAATTATCATATACTAAAATAAAACACGGTCAACATCTAGGCATATCAATAATCAACATGCATATCAACTCAACTCCGGCCTCCTTCCTGTAGAGGTATCGACTCCCGAAGTACCTGTTCCTGAAAATGTGCCCCAATACGGGGTGAGATCTCTAAATAAAAATCTCAGTACGACAAGGGGTCCTCAAGGATCTCTCCACCCAAGCTCACTTACATGTGCAATATAAGTTCCAAAACAGTATAAGAAACGGAGAAAAAAAAAGGTAGGGATTATATACGTCTACAACCTACAGTATAAGGAACACCGCTTGCACCTCACCCATGGAGTTCCCGTCTTGTATTTCTCCACATACTCAGGGTTACCGTCTAGATGGTACACAACATACATATCATATGGCATTAACACTTATAATTCAGCTCAATAGCATACCAAGAATCCTCATATAATTTCATAAAAACACATCATGCATAAAAACCATCCCTCCATGAGGTATGGTGGAACCAACAATGGGCAAAATTGAGGACACGAAAGCTTACCTCTCAAGCTAACAGTTCAAATACAGTCCACAATAGTCCACGGTCACCAAATAGCAAAATCATGGTCTGTTTATACCAGAAATATCATTAATATTCATAGCCCAAAGTTCCATTAAGTGTTTAAGACTTTCCAACTTGTTTTAAGTGATTTTAAGCTAAATCTGCAGGAGGTATTTGAATACTCCTCGATGAGTATTTGAATACTCCATGTCTCTAGAAAGTATCCCAATACTTTCACTAAAGTATTCGAATACCTCAAAGTATCCGAATACTTTCACTAAAGTATTCGAATACCACAATGCATCTGAATACTTTCGCTACAGTATCCGAATACCACCAGTATCCGAATACCAATACTCCTTAATGAGTATGCGGCTACCTGCTGATGAGTATTTGAACACTCCAATAAAAAGTATTTGAATACTTATCAGACAGAATGCATAAACTCGTGCAGTTTCTGCATAATCTCCATTTTAAGGGTCCTCTCACGATTTAGAGTCCAATGACTCCACTAACAGAAATTCATTAATACATTTTAAGCATGGATTATCAACCTTTAACTTGAACAATCAAAGTTTCCCTTTTTAATGAAACAAATAAGCTAAAACCATGAAGTTTCAAGGGAATGGTCATAAGTTACCTCAAGGCTCAAGAACTCAGAAAAAGTAGGTGACTTGGAGCTTTCTATACAGCCCCAAGGTTCTGCTACTTCAAGGCCACGAAAATACACAACAAGCTTGGTCCTTTATACCAAAAGGTGGCTTCTTGGAGCATCAAATGACTTCCTCAACAATAACCCAAGAACACAGCCCTTAAACCACAACTCATAGCAGCTAAACACTCAGTAAACAAGAGTCTCTCACTCCCACAAGGCCTATTACTAACTGTTTACAAGATTGATGGAGGAAAACCAATGAGGAAGGTGGTCACTTGGTGGTTTTCCATGGAGAGGAAGACAATGGAATAGTGGAGAGGCTGATCAGCAACCAAAGGAGTCTCACATAGCATCAGAATTATGGCCTAGGGTTTTGTGCAATAAGTATATTAAATCGTCGGTATTAGCAATAATAGCTTCGCTAATCATTTTATCTCCAACTTCATATTCTGAACGTAGCCACTTTTCTAGGATTTGTCATGTTTTTATTATAATTTTCGCATCACTTTGCCGGTATGCATTTTTACATAGTCGGTATTAGTTCTGACGTCCGTTCTCGTTATTTCGACTCCAAACTTGATATATCAGTCCTAAATATTATTCTAGGAATATTTATACACTCATTATAATTTTTCGGGATACTTCATCGGTACACACTTATACTGTGAAGCAGAACCGGTATCTGCACTTTTTATCAGAAAATAGACTTTCAACATTATTACCCCTTATATTAATTATTCAAGTCTTCCCATATTTATTCAAGGTCAATTATGAAATTATTTCTTAAACTCATATTTAAATTAATAAAATTCCTAATTTAACAGTGTAGGTTCTTACAAAAAAAAAATAAACTTAATTCAATCTCCCTCCATGAGTATATATTGAAGCCACTTAACTAAAAAAAATAAGCAAATAGGCCATTTGCATTTATATGGTATTTAGTTAGTCCATTCCTAATTAATGTAGGAATTTATTACTCATCACTCCCATTCCCACTTAAATTTTCAAAAATCCCCTTCAACTATGAGACTTAAAATCAATATGTTGTCCCTCATGCAGTAACCTACCTATTCGAGTTCGATAAGCACAAACTCGAACACCAGTACTAACTTCATCATATGTAAATTTTTCAACCATCGATAGGTAACGATTTTTACAAACTTGAAAAAATTCTTACCAACAACTAGGGATGTGCAAAATAATAAAAAACTGAACCGACCGTGAACCGAACCACACTATACTTAAAATATCTGGTTTTTAAAAACTAGTTCATGAACCAAATTAATTTTTAAAAAACCGGTTCATGAACCGAACTGGTTTTAAAATCCAGTTTAAGAACCTGAACCATATTGAGAACCACACATTATTAGGTCATATTGAGAACCGGTCTCGTTCCCAATTTATATCAAAGAAGAGTTCTCAACACTTGTAGTAGAAGTAGTCTGATTATCATAGAAAGCAATACTAGATTGTTTTGTTTCTGACTTTTGTGGTTTCCAGAGTTAGAATGCTACTTATCCATAAGAAATGAATGTTCATATACTATTTGTTACTTTGTTTCTTCTTTCAATCATTCTGGTTGAGGGCCGTGCCTAAGCTAATAAAGAGAATACATATGTTAATTAATGGCGGTGTTCACCCAAAGTGACGACGTTGCGATACAAGTTCCTCTGGTTGTGGATAAAAATGTTCATGTTGATGGTGCCGCTGACTACAAAGGTTGACCCGTCATCAAATCCAAATCTGGCTACTTGAGATCCGCTCGCTTTATCATAGGTAGTGTAGTTCGCACGAGACGTGGTAGAGAGGGTTTGGCAATGGAAATAATCAGGTGTGGAAGTGGCAGAGAGGGTTGCATACTATGGGATTTAGTCCTTAAAATCGGTTCGGAACTAGTTCAGAAATGGTTCTAATTCGAAACTAGTTTAAAACCAGTTCATAACCGGTTCGGGTCGAACTGGTTCGGAATTAGTTTGAACTAGTTTTAAATCAAATCGAACTGGTTCGATTTAAAAAAAAAATCGGTTCAAAGAACCAAACCGGTTTAAAACGGTTTGGTGTGGTTCTTCAAAAAATCCGGTTCAGGTCGACCCGTGACTATCCCTACCAACAACGCTTAAGTATAGCATGGCATTCAAAGAATCAAAATCTAGAATATTTTATCTGATGTACTTGTCCATGTAATGTTTTATTCTCTCAATGGCTAAAGAGGCGACAATAGACTTAGTATTCTCTTCTACTTATAGAGCCATGTCAACATTCATAACAACAATTTAGTTTCATACACTCAACCCAGACATTAGGACTTGTCTCAATCAATGTTTTATGGAATTCAATTGTATATGAAGATCCAATAGAGGAAACAAACAAAAGTGTGAGACATTCGGTGCAATTAGTTTTTGAAGAGTCACAATAACTAAATGCGTCAACAATAAAATAATATATTCAAAGAGGGCTCAACACATTTTACACACGATCATACTTATAATATTATGATGTATTGTAAATAAAGCAAAGCTTTTTTTTTTTCGGTACATGATGCAAAGCTTTTACGCAACAAAGCAAGTTAACGACAATCACTGGCCGAACCTGAAATTTTTTTTTCATGTTCGCACATTTAGTGGCCTTAGAAAATATATTTGTAAAAAAATTTAAATTAACGTTTGAATTTGCTCATAATCTAGTTGTTTCCATAACAACCTGTAGATAATAGTTTAACCAATCATTTACTCTCTTAAATCTTACCAATTCCTCCAAAACAAATATGAGAACATACTCCAGTACATCCATACATCATCATTATATTTTAGAAGACAAGCAAAATCACAGTGAAGGCCTCGTCTCTAGATATTAACTTATTTAAGAATGTCATACCTGCAATCAATCATCTCTATAAATTTGAAAAAGGAAATAAGGGATGAAGAGAGCATGAGAATGGGTACGTGACAGGGGAGGAAGAATAAGTTTTCTCTCTAATTAATTTGCGTTACTACGTTATTTTAATCATCTCCGTACGTTGCTATGTTGCTAACTAATATAAGAATAAATATCTTTTTTGCTCCCTAACAAAAAATTTGATCCCCACTTTAATCCATTATAAAAAAAAAGTCACCTATTCCCTATGAAATTTAAAGTGGATCCATTTTAGTCTTTTTGAGGGACTAAAATAGATCTTTTTTTTTTGAATTTGTGAGGGATCACGATTTTAACTAAATTGATCCACTTTGAATTTTTTAGGGACCTTGAGACTAATTTGTGACAAGGGACTAAAGTGGGACCATATTTTTTATTAGGGACTTAAAATGATATTTACTCCTAATATAAATATTGAATCAAGAGACAAATAATGACCTCCAAGACTACACCAAAGAAAAAGAAAACTAAAATCCAAAATTTTATGTTTTATGTCCACGGTTGCGAACATTTGCCCAAGGGTCCGCCAGTGACGACAATGATCCTTTAAAGTCATTCGGGATATGGTTCACGTTACTAGAATGTTGATTTTTTTTTTAAATTATAATTATATTAACCAAAAGGCTGATGGGTCAAACCGACACAACGGAGACAAAACGGGTTAACATATGATCATCACACGTTATTATTAGCATAGATCCAGATTTTACAGACAACATCTTCCCTAAATTTTATTTCCAAAAATGAATATGAAATCTAGAGTGAAGCGGTCTCTAACCAAATGGATGTGACACTTAGTCTAAGTTGAAAACCTTTAGATTAGTTCATGAATCTTTCAATTTATATAGATTTGATTTAATCCACTACCAAATAATTTAAATTTCATCGCACTTAAATATGGCAACAAATTTTAAATGCTCAAATCGAGGTTTTAGTATCCAGTTCCTACGTTTGTCAATATTGATTTACGGACGCTTCCCTTCTCCGAAACAGAAATCCCCATTTGACCAGATTTCAATGTGAAATTTCAACCAATTTGGGTAATTTTATACGATACAATTTTAGTTTTTTTTTTTTTAATATATGAATTATAAAGTATACTAAAATAACGAATTCGTCCTAAAAAATTAAACAGTGAAATGCATACAAACACTGAAAAAAAATTATGAAAGCCCCCCAATAATTTTTGATTCAAGGAAATTGTTACCCTGAACGAGAGTGCTCAAGATCAAGTTTTCTGAGGGAAGAAAATAGTCTTCGAAGAACTGCCCATTATATGGATCAAACCGTATTTAAACTGGATTAGTTCGGTTTTCAATGAATCAGATGGGAAAAAAATTATAAAAACCCTAAATTGTGGATTCAATTCCCAAAACAAAGTCGATAAATAAATAGACGATGCAAAATTCAAATAGCATACAAAAATTATTTGATTTATTTAAAATATGTATGAACCATATATATTTGATTTACATTAGAAAATTATCTAAAGGTGCTAAAGTCTTCCAAATTAAAAGATGACTGTGCGAAAAGAAAGATGAAAAGGGAGAACACGTCTGCCTTTTAAGTATTGCGATAGTTGTAACCTTAAATATAAGATTAATTGATGAGGCACTTAATTATATTACTTAGTCAAATAGAAAGTAGGAACTCCTTCCTTATAATCCCATATTATTATTGGGTTTATCATCTATCATTTAATATGACTAGAAAAATTTTCCTACATTCACAACATTCTGGGGGCCCGCAGCAAAACAAAAAAATAAAAAATTCCGGCACGCAAAATGAATCTCTATAACATTACACAATCACTTTTCCTACAACATAACTCTTATAAAACCCATTATTATTTGACGAATTGTATGTTACTTGTATGGACTCATCTTTTTTATTCTACTTGTGCTAAATGATGGGCGATAAGGATTAAACTTGTAATCTCGTGATTACCTTGACGTTGATACCATGATAAATAACTATCTCACCTAATAGCTTAAACATATAAGTGATGCACATTTAACAGTTTTATATATATTATATTTATCTAATTAACATAAACATTTTTTTTCTAGGTTTGAAGCACCCTCGTAGTTATGGACCGATGAGAATTGAACTCTTGTTAACAAAAATAAAAAATAATAAATTGAACTCTATATCACATATTCATATGCTCCAATAGCTTATCACGTAACCAACCCTCTAAAGACTTCACAGAGGAGGAGGGGCATAAAAAGTTTGATTATATCACATATCAGAAGTAAACGTCGTTATAATATCGAAATGCAATCAGTCTTTAAATAATTATTGACAGGATCAATATGAAACGGTCTCTTTCCTTTGCCTTGTTCATATATATATTAGTGATTAAGGACGCTAGTATTTGGTAAAGAATGGTTCATCATCGAATAGAGAATTAATTACGGTCAAGATAAACTGCAGAACAATTCAACGGTTCCTCCCTATAAATATCAAGCTTAACATGCAACATAATTCATTCATTTCTCACAAGCAATTACTAAAGCAGAATCATTTAAGAGTAATAGTGAGAGACAAAATGAAAACTGTCTACTTGGTCGTTGCTATCTTGGCTTTGGCATCCTCTGCTGCCTATGCTTATGACCCCAGCCCTCTGCAAGATTTCTGTGTGGGAACCAATAACCCCATCAATGGTGGTATGTATATATACACATTCCTCATTAATTAGTCTTATAACTCAAGTTCTAAGTTTATTATACATTTAGATCATGTCATGAATAATCATATAACTATATAACTTTTTTCTTTTTTTAATATAAAATCTTTGTCTTATTAATTTGCAGTATTTGTGAATGGAAAGTTCTGCAAAGACCCAAAACTTGTCACAGCTGAAGATTTCTTTATACATGTGAATGCCGCGAATGTTTCTAACCCACTCGGTGCACAAGTCACTCCCGTTTTTGATACTCAACTATTAGGACTAAACACACTTGGCGTATCTTTGGCTCGCATTGATTTTGCACCTTATGGTTTAATTCCTCCACACACTCACCCTCGTGCCACAGAGATCCTTATAGTCATTGAAGGCTCTCTCATGGTTGGATTTGTCAGTTCAGACCTAGACAAGAATCGTTTGTTCACCAAAGTGCTTAATAAGGGTGATGTGTTTGTGTTCCCAATCGGTCTCATTCATTTCCAACTTAATGTGGGAAAGGTTAACGCTGTTTCCATTTCTAGTCTCGGTAGTCAAAATCCAGGTCTTATCACAATTGCAAATGCTTTGTTTAATTCTACTCCACCTATTTCTCCCGAAATTCTTGCCAAAGCTTTCCAGATGGACAAGAGCTTAATTGGTCATCTTCAGAAGCAAGCATGGTACAACAACAACTACTAGTTTGAAAACAAGAAGGGTTATTTCATTCCTATGGAGGTGTTTGTTTGATTTTAGCTTCTCGAAATAGTTACTATAAATAATAAATAAAATGCAAGTGGGTTAACTTATATTTTATAGTCCACAGCTATTATTTTGTACTTAATTTCATTGAATAAATATTATTGTGTGTTTAATAAAAAAATCATATTTTGTCCCCTCTTGCTGCAATTTTTTTTGTCCAGCTACATTCTTGCACTTGCTCATGTTAGTTCACTTGCAAGCAAACGGTAATGCTCATTCTCTATAATTAATTGACTAATTAATAGCAATATTACCGAATTGTCATGGCTTTAGCGACATTAATTATCTGTCGGATAGCAACATACATAACGAGGAAATTGAAATTCTTCAACTAATTTAAGTTCTTTTCGGTAAGGGTACATTCTAAATAACTTAAGTTTTGTCATTTTAAGAGAGAGATATACACAAAAATAAATGAAAATCATGGGAGACAGAAAGTGAGTGATTTTTTTTAATTTAAATTTTAAATAAAAAAATTTATTTTGTGTCTATCTTTGTCTTAAAATGACATAAATTTATGTCATATAAGATGACAAACGTTTTTTCCTCTCGGTAATCACAAAAAAAAAAATAATAAAAAATACTTAGTAAACACCAACAATTGTGCCGTCGGGAATTTTGGCGACAGCTGCCTTAAGGGAATTTTGTTGTCTCCTCAGGATTTGCATTCTTTATGCCTCACCGTTAGTATCGGAAGTTTGGAGAAAAACCTTCATGTTTTATTTTTGACCAAATTAAAGTACTAAATTCTTCATTTGAAACTTTGAACATTTTTTATAACAAACTTTGAACAATTTTAGTTTCTAAGAATTTTTTTTTTTTTTTTTGGTTACAGCAAGGGGCAATGCCCCCACAAAATAAAAGAACAACAAACAAGAAGGAAGGAAAAAAACAGAACAAGAAACAGCAGAAAACAAAACATCAAACACTAGCAGAAAGCCAGGAACAAGCATCATCCTGTATTTCTCCTAGCATCCACCTTATTCAGACCCGGATCCAAAAGATCAGCAGCAAGAAGATTTAACAGATCGCTGTGAGGGGAGGATATTGATTTGAGCCCAAAGGAATCATCCAAAGTCTTCTTCGCAATCCAATCTGCACATGTGTTGCTACTCCTAGGAATTTTATTCAATAAGACAGTCCACTCTTTCATTAAAAAGACTCGAATCTTAGCTACCAATGGCAGCTTTCGAGTATCATTACCATGATTGGTAAGAAGGCAAAACGCTTGAGAAGAATCAGTTTCCAACACTAGTTTCCTCCAGCCATGCTTCCAGGCGAAATCAAGTCCATAAAGGAGAGCCCAAAGTTCAGCATGCAGAGGAATGCAAGAGCCAATGAAGGCTGAGAAACCGCCACACCATAATCCATTCCTATCCCTCAAGAGACCACCACAAGCTGCCCGATTACCTTGCACAGCCCCATCCACATTTAATTTCAGAAAGTCCTCCGCAGGCCTAATCCACGATGTAGGAAGTTGAGAGTGAGAAGTTCCTGAAAATGTTTTTTTAAACTTAGCCAAACAGAACCTATTTTCCTCAATTTCTACAGCAATAGCCTTTGAAGGATCCTCTGGACGCTGGAAACCTTCTTCGTGAATTTCCTTATTCCTCCATAACCACAAAAAGTAACAAGTGGTAAAGAAAGAGTCTCTCCAATCCTTGAGGTTGCTGTTGTTTGAAGTGAGATTCAGAATCATCCACTCCCTAAAAGAAATCACAGTGAGGAAACTCGGTGGAAGAGGGTGCAATATGGGCAACAGCCAGCACTTTCTTGCCTTCCAACAATCTCTAAACACATGAAGGCAATCTTCAATCACTTCAGGGCAGAAAGGGCACTTATTGGAACTACCACTCCACTTTGATATTGACTCTCTTGTTAACATTCTATCATGAAGCATTTTCCAGATAAGCATTTTGATTCTTTCCTTGCCTTTCCACTTCCAAATACGGTCCCAACAGTCAATGGGGGAAGGATTTCTAGAATCTAACAAGTTATTGTATGCCAGCTTAACTATGGAATGCCCAGGGTTCCAGTTAGTCCAAGCTATGCTATCCTCCTCGGCTTCATCATCTGGATGAGGAATGGCAAGAATTTTGTTCACCACATTAAGGTCAAAATGGTTCACAAGATAATGCTCATTCCAGCCTCCTTCAGAAAGGAAAATACTGTTGCTAATCTTTAAATCCAAGACCTCTTGAGAAGGAAGGGTATGAGTATGAGCAAGGAGGTTTGGGCTGAGACCAGTCCAATTGTCTTTCCAAAAATCAATCTTCTTGCCATTACCTATTTGCCAAGAAGTATTGCTTATCATTTGAGGCCAGACCTTACAAATGCTTTTCCACAAGTGAGAATCATAAGGTTTACTAACTACCTCTTTTAGCATATCTTTTCTCCTGCCATATTTGGATAGCAAGACTTGGACCCAAAGCTGAGATGGAGACTGAACCATATTCCAAGCACACTTTTGGATGAAAGCTTCATTCTGGATGCGGAGATTGAGAATACCTAACCCGCCCTGGTTTTTAGGGAGTTGAAGGTGTTCCCAACCGATTGCATGATGCTTCCTATGAACCTCAATATCTCCCCAAATGAAATTCCTTTGCTTCTTTTCAATTTCTTCACAAATACCCACAGGTAATAAGCTGTTTTGCATGTGGAACATAGGGATAGTGGAGATGACCGATTTTGCTAGAGTCACTCTACCTGCCATAGATAGACACTGATTTTTCCAACCATTGAGCCTATTGTTAATCCTATCCATGATCTCTCCATAGTGAAGTTTACTAGTCCGGCCATGTTTCATTCTGTATCCCAGGTATCTGCCCAAGTTTTTTGTTTGAGCAAAACCACTAATCTTCACTATCTCATTAGCAACATCAATTGGAACATTTTTGGAGAAGAAGATATTAGATTTTGGGTAACTCACCTTCTGACCAGACATGATCCCAAACTTTGTGAGGCACTCCATTACTGTCTTGATTTGGTCAATTTTGGCTTCTCCAAAGAGTAACAAATCGTCAGCGAAGAGGAGATGAGATATGGATGGTCCACCTCTACCAGCTGCCATTGGCTTCCACTCTTTCTTTGCAATTGCATCAGAAATCAAGTGTGTCATTTTTTCCATACAAAGCACGAAAATGTAGGGAGATATTGGATCTCCTTGCCTCAAACCTCTACTCGGAAGGATGCTACCAGCCTTGGAACCATTCCAGAGGATTTCAAGCTCAGCTGAAGTGATGCACTGCATTATGATATTCACCAGAGATTCTGGGATGTTTATCTCAGATAACACTTTGTATATAAAATTCCAAGACATCCTACCATAGGCTTTCTCTAAGTCGATTTTGATTGTGAAGAATCCCCTTTTCCCCTTCATTCTATTCATAGAGTGAACCATCTCTTGAGCAATGATAATATTGTCCTGGATTTGTCTTTTAGGAACGAAACTGACTTGTTGAGGAGAAATCAATTTGTTGAGAAGGGGTTTCAGCTTGCTCACTATAATCTTGCTGATACCTTTATAAAGAACAGAACACAAAGCAATCGGGCGAAATTGGTTAATCTTTTCTGGTTTTTCCAGTTTTGGAATGAGAACCAGAAAGGTTTTATTTAGATCCTTCACCTCATCCGGCTTCTCCCAAATCTGATGCACACAATCAACCACTTGCTTTTTCATAATATCCCAGTTTTTTTGGAAGAAAAAAGCTGGGAAGCCATCTGGACCAGGAGCTTTGAGAGCATTCATGGAGAAGAAAGCTTCCTTGATACTCAATTCCGAGATAGGATCCTTCAAGGCTGTCAACTCAGTCTCCTCTAATGCAGGCCAGCAAGTATTGGTGACTTCCCAAGGTCTGGAGTGATCTTCTTCAGTAAAAAGATTAGTGAAGAAATCATGAATAATCTTGTTCAGGCTGTCTTCTTCTCTAACCATATGACCCTCATCATTCTTGAGCTCTAAAATTTTGTTTCTGGCTCTTCTAATTATGGTAGTTGTATGATAGAATCTTGTGTTACGTCCCCATCCTCAATCCATTTGCATCTAGCCTTTTGAAACCAAAGAGCTTCTTCTTGTTCTAAAACTCTATTCAACTCATCCTGAAGAGCAAAATCAAGATCAGATTGGGCAATATCATGCTGGTTGGTGTGGTTAATCTGGGTCTCTTGGATTCTTTTTATAAGGTAATCCTTCCTAACTTGGATACAACCAAAAACTCTTTTATTCCAAGATTTAAGCGGATCAATTAGGTTTTCCAGGCAAGTGACAATCTTGGTATGGTGGTTCCAGATAAACTTGAGAAAGTGAACAAAAGTGCTATGACTCTGCCAAGCTACCAGGAATCTGAAAGGTCTCTCTTTCCGCTGGTTCTCATTGGGGAAAAGAGAAAGAAGAAGAGGATTATGATCTGAGTTTAGTCTTGGTAAAGCTCTAACATCCGCATCTCCAAAAGTGGTTCTCCAAGCTGCATTTGAACAAATTCTGTCAAGTCTCTTAAAGACTCTATCAAGATGAAGCCATTTTGGTCCCCTCCAAGTGAATTTAGAGCCTCTACAACCCAGATCCAGCATATGGCAGTCATTTAACATGTAGGAAAACTTCTGACATCTAGCAATATTCACAGGGGCTCCCCCTCTTTTCTCTTTTGAGGAAGCTATCTCATTGAAATCCCCCATCATGGCCCAGGGTCCCGTCATGCTACCACTGATTCTTCTCAGATCCGTCCAAAGCTCATCACGGACTTCCTCTCTAGGATTGGCATAAACCACAGTGAGATGAAAGGAAGGACCATGATTAACAGAACAAGACAAGTGAATGAATTGATTAGATTTCTCTATGACAGATATACTGAACCTTTCTTCTTTCCAAAGAATCCAAATACCACCAGAAAAACCAATAGCATCTACTAGAACATACTGGTTGAAACCAAGTTGTTTTATTTTCTTCAGGGCTGCTACACCACTGATCCTAGGCTCTAGGATAGCAACCATGCCAATCCTATACTTTTTGATGAAATTTCTTAGGGATGTCTTAAAGGACTTTTTTGCAGCACCCCTAACATTCCATACAAGGCAATTCATTAAATAACTAAATTGGTCCCAGGTTTGCAAAGTACCTGGTTACTTTGTGTCCTATGCTCAGAGGCATCTTCCCTGTTTGGATTCTCCATCTCCATCCCATCTTCTGAAGCTCTATCTGGAGGTTCAGCTTTCCACGAGGTCTCCTCACTGCCCGAATTGGAAATTTCCATCTCTGCAGGAATGGCAACAGTCTCACATAGCTCACCAACATCCTAACCACCCTCAATGTTTGTTGACTGAGTGACAGCTATCTTGGAACAAAGCTCTATTTCAGTTTCCACATTGGATTGAGCCTTACTATTAATGAGAGGTTTGATAGTATGGGCTGGAGATTCTTGCCTTGGTTTGCTCTTCCAAGTTGTCTTATTGGATGAAGGGAGCTCTATTGGTTTGGAGCTAGACCCACTTTGAGGAGATGCAGTGGTGAACACAAA